>ONZH01031210.1:600000-845103 GCA_900303285.1 Rhinella marina
GTGCCTGCAAAAATCTTGTATATACGTGGTGTTAATACACACCGTCTGACCTGTTAGTACAAGGCTGTGTACCTAGAAATATTTAAAAAAAAGGCCTTTTATTTGGCACCTGTACTGTGCGTTCTGGCGTGCTTGCAAAAATTATTTTATATAACGTGGTGTTAATACACACCGTCTGACCTGTTAGTACAAGGCTGTGTACCTAGAAATATATTAAAAAAAGGCATTTTATTTGGCACCTGTACTGTGCGTTCTGCGTGCCTGCAAAAATCTTGTATATACGTGGTGTTAATACACACCGTCTGACCTGTTAGTACAAGGCTGTGTACCTAGAAATATATAAAAAAAAGGCATTTTATTTGGCACCTGTACTGTGCGTTCTGCATGCCTGCAAAAATCTTGTATATACGTGGTGTTAATACACACCGTCTGACCTGTTAGTACAAGGCTGTGTACCTAGAAATATTTAAAAAAGGCCTTTTATTTGGCACCTGTACTGTGCGTTCTGCGTGCTTGCAAAATTATTTTATATACGTGGTGTTAATACACACCGTCTGACCTGTTAGTACACGGCTGTGTACCTAGAAATATAAAAAAAAGGCATTTTATTTGGCACCTGTACTGTGCGTTCTGCGTGCCTGCAAAAATCTTGTATATACGTGGTGTTAATACACACCGTCTGACCTGTTAGTACACGGCTGTGTACCTAGAAATATTTAAAAAAAGGCATTTTATTTGGCACCTGTACTGTGCGTTCTGCGTGCTTGCAAAATTATTTTATATACGTGGTGTTAATACACACCGTCTGACCTGTTAGTACACGGCTGTGTACCTAGAAATATAAAAAAAAGGCATTTTATTTGGCACCTGTACTGTGCGTTCTGCGTGCCTGCAAAAATCTTGTATATACGTGGTGTTAATACACACCGTCTGACCTGTTAGTACACGGCTGTGTACCTAGAAATATAAAAAAAAGGCATTTTATTTGGCACCTGTACTGTGCGTTCTGCCTGCAAAAATCTTGTATATACGTGGTGTTAATACACACCGTCTGACCTGTTAGTACACGGCTGTGTACCTAGAAATATTAAAAAAAGGCATTTTATTTGGCACCTGTACTTTGCGTTCTGCGTGCTTGCAAAAATCTTGTATATACGTGGTGTTAATACACACCGTCTGACCTGTTAGTACACGGCTGTGTACCTAGAAATATTTAAAAAAAGGCATTTTATTTGGCACCTGTACTGTGCGTTCTGCGTGCTTGCAAAATTATTTTATATACGTGGTGTTAATACACACCGTCTGACCTGTTAGTACACGGCTGTGTACCTAGAAATATATAAAAAAAGGCATTTTATTTGGCACCTGTACTGTGCGTTCTGCGTGCTTGCAAAAATCTTGTATATACGTGGTGTTAATACACACCGTCTGACCTGTTAGTACACGGCTGTGTACCTAGAAATATTAAAAAAAAGGCATTTTATTTGGCACCTGTACTGTGCGTTCTGCGTGCCTGCAAAAATCTTGTATATACGTGGTGTTAATACACACCGTCTGACCTGTTAGTACAAGGCTGTGTACCTAGAAATATTAAAAAAAGGCATTTTATTTGGCACCTGTACTGTGCGTTCTGCGTGCTTGCAAAATTATTTTATATACGTGGTGTTAATACACACCGTCTGACCTGTTAGTACACGGCTGTGTACCTAGAAATATTAAAAAAAGGCTTTTATTTGGCACCTGTACTGTGCGTTCTGCGTGCCTGCAAAAATCTTGTATATACGTGGTGTTAATACACACCGTCTGACCTGTTAGTACATGGCTGTGTACCTAGAAATATTTAAAAAAAGGCATTTTATTTGGCACCTGTACTGTGCGTTCTGCGTGCTTGCAAAATTATTTTATATACGTGGTGTTAATACACACCGTCTGACCTGTTAGTACAAGGCTGTGTACCTAGAAATATATAAAAAAAGGCATTTTATTTGGCACCTGTACTGTGCGTTCTGCGTGCCTGCAAAAATCTTGTATATACGTGGTGTTAATACACACCGTCTGACCTGTTAGTACACGGCTGTGTACCTAGAAATATTAAAAAAAAGGCATTTTATTTGGCACCTGTACTTTGCGTTCTGCGTGCTTGCAAAAATCTTGTATATACGTGGTGTTAATACACACCGTCTGACCTGTTAGTACATGGCTGTGTACCTAGAAATATATTAAAAAAAGGCATTTTATTTGGCACCTGTACTGTGCGTTCTGCGTGCTTGCAAAATTATTTTATATACGTGGTGTTAATACACACCATCTGACCTGTTAGTACACGGCTGTGTACCTAGAAATATTTAAAAAAAGGCATTTTATTTGGCACCTGTACTGTGCGTTCTGCGTGCTTGCAAAATTATTTTATATACGTGTTGTTAATACACACCGTCTGACCTGTTAGTACACGGCTGTGTACGCCAAATATTGTAACAAAAAAAAAAATGCGGAGGGCTAGCGAAATTGGACGTGGACGTGGACCAGGACGGGGGCGCGGAAATGCTGTTGGGGGCCTTGTTGAAGACAGTGGGGATACAATGTGTGCTGGTGAGGGGCAGCCAGGATTCCGCTCATCCAGAATCCCTGCCTTTATGGGACAGTTAAGCAGGGGGTGGGTTACACCGCTGTTGAGGCCTGAGCAGTGTGAACAGGTGGTGCAATGGATAGCCGATAGCGCTTCCACACAGTTGTCCACCAGCCAGTCATCCACACAGTCTCACTCTGACCCTCCTTCCTCCACACCTGGTTAACAGAGTCAACCCACCCTTGACCCCTCCCAGGAGCTCTTTTCGGGTCCTTTTTCAGATGTGCCGGAAGAATCCCTGGAGCTACCAGAGGAATTTGTTTGTAGTGATGCCCAACCACTTGAGTATTCGCCATCTCCTGCTGATGTGGACCCTGAACCAGCACCTGTTATCATGAGCGATGATGATGATGAGACGCAGTTGCCATCAAGGGAGGCTGTTGGAATGTCCAGTGGGCAGGAGGAGGAGCAGAGTGAGGAAGTGGAAGAGGAGGTGGTGGATGACGAAATGACCGACCCCACTTGGCCAGGGGTGATGTCCAGCGGGGAAAGCAGTGGAGAGGTGGTGGTCTGCGCAGCACCGAAAAAGGCAGCAAGAGGCAGAGGGATGTCCAGAGGCAGAGGGATGTCCACAGGCAGAGGGATGTCCACAGGCAGAGGGATGTCCAGAGGCAGAGGACAGTCCAGACAGAGAAGTGAGGCCACAGCCAGCAGGGCCGAAGCTGTTCCCGGCAGCAGGCAGTCGCGCAAAGCTCCCCCATCGAGGCCTCGTACTTCTGTGGTGTGGAGATTTTTTAATGTTTGTGCGGATGACAAACTGAGCGCGGTTTGCACACTCTGCCACTCAAAACTGAGTAGGGGCTCTGAGAAGAGCAATATGACAACCTCTGGCATGCGGCGTCACTTGGAAGTCAAGCACTGGGCTGAGTGGGAGAGAGCAAACGCAATACAACCTGCACAAGGTCTTCCTGCCACTGCCTCTTCCCCTTTGTTGTGTGCTGCCACTGCGGTCCAGACCTCCAGCCAGGACACCTCCACATCTGCCTCTGCCTCGGCTACTTTGGGGCCTTCTCCTTCAGCCTCCCCTTCCCCTGCATCTTCGCCTGCACCTTCACACTCCTCGTCCCATCAACTGTCCATCTCGCAGGCGTTCGACCGCAGGCGGAAGTACGCCTCGAGTCACCCCCAAGCCCAAGCCTTAAACTGCCACATCTCCAAACTGTTGGCCCTGGAGATGTTGCCGTTTAGGTTTGTGGAGACGCAGGCCTTCCGCGACCTGATGGCGGCTGCCGCACCTCGCTATTCCGTCCCCAGCCGCCACTACTTTTCCCGGAGTGCCGTCCCCGCCCTGCACCAGCACGTGTCGCGTAACATCAGGCGGGCCCTGAGGTACGCAGTCAGCGCAAAGGTCCACTTGACCACCGACTCGTGGACAAGCGCTTGCGGCCAGGGACGATACATCTCTTTGACGGCACACTGGGTGAATGTTGTGGAAGCGAGGACGGGGTCGCAAACAGAGACGGCCTACCTACCACCCCCGCCCAAGATTGCCAGCACGGGTTCTGATAAACCCCCCTCCTCTTCCTCCTCCACCTCCTCCTCCTCTGCCTTAACATCACCCTCAGCCGCTAGCTGGAAGCGTTGCAGCACTGGCGCGGGGAGACATCAGCAGGCGGTGCTTAAGCTCATCAGCTTGGGCGACAGGAAGCACAGCGCCCCAGAGGTGAGGGACGCCATATTGCAGCAGACGGAGATGTGGCTGTCGCCGCTGCAGCTAGGACCAGGCATGGTCGTGTGCGATAACGGCCGTAACCTGGTGGCGGCTCTGGAGCTTGCCGAACTCAATCACGTACCATGCCTGGCCCACGTTTTTAATCTGGTAGTCCAAAAATTTCTAAAGACTTACCCCAACCTGGCAGAGCTACTGGTGAAAGTGCGGCGCTTGTGCGCTCACTTTCGGAAGTCAACTGTAGCTGCTGCTAGCTTAAAAAAACTCCAGCAACGCCTCCATTTGCCTGAACATCGGCTGTTGTGTGACCTGCCGACTCGCTGGAATTCCACCTATTCCATGTTGGCCAGGGTGTGTGAGCAGCAGAGAGCATTGATGGAGTACCAGATTATGAATCCACGCGTGCCTCCAACTCAGCTCCCTCAGTTTGCCAACCACGAGTGGCCATGGATGGCAGACATATGCGATGTACTGCGTATCTTTGAGGAGTCCACCAAGAAGGTCAGCAGCGAGGACGCTATAGTGAGCGTAACCATCCCGCTCCAATGCGTCCTTAAAGAATCGGTCATCGCAATAAGGGAGAATGCATTGCACGCAGAGGAGACGGGGGTAGGAGGAGACGCAACGGAGCTACACAGTCAGACCACACTTTTGTCTGCTTCTCGGTGGCAGTTGCAGGAGGAGGAGGAGGATGAGGATGAGGAGGAGGAGGACGACGTGGAGGTGGCTGTGGAAGAGGAGGCGGATGCTGGCGGCGAGGGTAGCAGTCAGGCTGTGTGCATCCCATTGGTTCAGCGCGGATGGGGTGGAGAGGAGGCGGAAGAGGAAGAGGAGGAAATGGCAAGTGATCCTTCTGGTGGGGGCAGTGACGTCATGCCTATTCCGAGTCTGGCACACATGGCTGACTTCATGCTGGGCTGCTTTTCCCGGGACACACGTGTTGTCCGGATAGTGGAGAACAAACTGTACTGGGTCTTCGCACTCCTGGACCCCCGGTATAAAGATAACGTCTCCTCTTTTATTCCGGTAGAGGAGAGGACGAATCGATTGCTGGAATACCAGAGGGAACTCGTGCAGAACATGATGGAGATTTTCCCACCCACCATCGCTGGCGGCAGAGACGAGAGGGTCTCCCAGAGTCCCACAACATCGATCAGGCCCACAGCCACCAGGGGAACACTCTCCAAGGTGTGGGACACGTTCATGGCACCCCCTCGTGCAACTTCCATCACTGCGGGGCCCGCTATCAGCAGGAGGGACAAGTATCGGCGGATGTTGCGGGAGTACCTGGCAGACCGTACCCCTGTCCTCCCCGATCCCTCGGCGTCCTACACTTACTGGGTCTCCAAGTTGGACACGTGGCTGGAACTGTCCCTGTACGCCTTGGAGGTGCTTGCCTGCCCTGCCGCCAGCGTGCTATCAGAAAGGGTGTTCAGCGCAGCCGGGGGCATTATAACCGATAAGCGCAGCCGCCTGTCAGCCGACAGTGCCGACAGGCTGACGCTAATCAAAATGAACAGCAAGTGGATTGACTTTGCTTCTCCAACAGTGGAAAGCAGCCAAAAGTGAAGTGCCATCTGTATGAAGTGCCATTTCCTCCTCCACCTCCTCCTCCTTAACCACCGTAGAATTGCTCCGTAAAAAAAAAAATATATATTTATGGCTCACCTCTTGGGCCTACAAACAATTTTTAAGAGGTCTCACCTCTTGGGCCTACAAACAATTTTTCTCATGGCTCACCTCTTGGGCCTACAAACAATTTTTAAGAGGTCTCACCTCTTTGGCCTCCACATAATTTTTAAGAGGTCTCACCTCTTGGGCCTACAAACAATTTTTCTCATGGCTCACCTCTTGGGCCTACAAACAATTTTTCTCATGGCTCACCTCTTGGGCCTACAAACAATTTTTAAGAGGTCTCACCTCTTGGGCCTACAAACAATTTTTATTATGGCTCACCTCTTGGGCCTACAAACAATTTTTAAGAGGTCTCACCTCTTGGGCCTACAAACAATTTTTAAGAGGTCTCACCTCTTGGGCCTACAAACAATTTTTATTATGGCTCACCTCTTCGGCCTTAATACAATTGTTAAGAGGTCTCACCTCTTGGGCCTACAAACAATTTTTAAGAGGTCTCACCTCTTTGGCCTCCACATAATTTTTAAGAGGTCTCACCTCTTGGGCCTACAAACAATTTTTCTCATGGCTCACCTCTTGGGCCTACAAACAATTTTTAAGAGGTCTCACCTCTTTGGCCTCCACATAATTTTTAAGAGGTCTCACCTCTTGGGCCTACAAACAATTTTTCTCATGGCTCACCTCTTGGGCCTACAAACAATTTTTAAGAGGTCTCACCTCTTGGGCCTACAAACAATTTTTATTATGGCTCACCTCTTGGGCCTTAATACAATTTTTAAGAGGTCTCATCTCTTTGGCCTCCACTTAATTTTTTCGAGGGCTCACCTCTTGGGCCTCCATATAATTTTTTCGAGGGCTCACCTCAAGCTAACTTTGCGCACTCATTAAAATATTTTCACAACAAGGACCTAAGAGCCCTCGATGGGAGAGCTTTGTGTGGGGGCCTGTTATAGGGAAGAGATGCGGCCCTGCGGGCTCTAGCCTGCCTTCTCCATGAGCCTCTGGCCAGCCCACGGCCTCTTCCTGCCTTTTGCGGTCCTACGCATCCCTCAACATCCCCACTGCTTTACCTGCTAGACATGACACTGGGCCAGGTCGGGTCACTGACTTCGTCATACTCAACCACCTCCTCTTACACTGCCTCACTTTGCTCCAACAGCCTCCCTTGCTGGCAACTGTGTCTCATCATAGTCCCTAATCATTTTACACTTTAGTGCCCGTTCCACACCACCATCAGCTAGAGATGGAGCTTGCTCCAGTGTTTGGGCATCAGAACAAACAAAATCCTCAGATAGCTCCTGCGATTCTTGCATGGGTGGGAACACTGGGTTGATAACATTGGGCAGGGTGGGAGGAAGGAGGGTCAGAGTGAGGTCCCTGCAGTTTCTGCAGGCTATCGACGAGACTGGACTTTGTGGACTTGACTGGGTGGTGGACAGATTTAACAAATCTAGAAGGAGAAGGAGGGGTTTGCCGAGCTGTCTGTAAGGGTTGCGGAAATCCAGACAGAACCAAGGCCCAAAACTTGGGTGGGGTAGCAGGTTTGCCCGTCCCCGCCTCCACAACATTCAGCCAGTGTGCCGTCAGGGAGATGTAGCATCCCCGGCCTCAAACCAAAGTGTTGGTGGTCAAATGGCCTTTTGCAGTAACCGTGTTACTCAGGCGTGGATGATGTTTTGGGACATGTGCCTGGGCAAGGCAGGGATGGCACAGAGGGAAAAATAGTGATGGCTTGATTGCTTTCCCCCTTGCCTATGCCATCTGTGGTTGTCATAGGCAACGTGATTTTAAGGGGTGCAGAATTTTATCTTCTTTTTTGTCTAGTTTGGCTTGGGGTCCATGGCAATGTAGAGGAAAGAAGGTTTCCTTGTATGGTCTCACTTTACAGAGAGGTTACATTGTCTTTGGAGTGTATTGTTGAGAGGCTGTGATAGTGGCGTAATAGTGCGACTTGGGCGCGTTATATGCACCCAGACATGCTTCCCCTGCTGTCCCAGTTGCATTCCAGCAGTGTTGGCATCCTTTTCTGAGGTTTCAGGGTGGACTTGGTGACCTCCAAGTGGTCGAATTGAGATTTCCAAGTGGCCAGCATTTTTTTCCCATAGACTTTAATGGGATTCGATATTCGGTCGAATAGTCGAATATCGCGGTCTATTCGAATCGAATTTCGAACTTTCGAATATTTCACTACTCGCTCATCTCTACCCATAAACATTATTTTACTTCATAAGTACAAGAAGCTCCAGAAACATTTGTGAATGTAATTGGAGTGGAATGTTCTTAAGTTGGGAATATCCACCTTTTAACATCATGCTGTTTTTTCGCTCACCAACAATCTGACTATAGTGGCCTGACACAAATGTCCGAATCTTCTGCATAGCCATAGTTAAAGGGGTTCCCCAGCCACTGGAATTTTTAACCAAAATCTTACAGGTATAAAATAATACTAATCTTATTAATCCCCTAGCGTTTATGTGCCACAGCTTGAAATGTACTCAGCTGGCCTCTGTATCCTGGCTTCCAGCAAAGACTTTTTGATCACTAAGGTCACTGTTGAAGCCAGTGATTGGCTGCAGCAGTCACATGTTCATGTGAAGACACCATCATTGTCCTAGCATTCTCAGGAAAAAGATACAATTGAATACAATGGTGAAACAGGAAGCCATCATCTTCCAGCATCACCCCTCACCTGGCAACTTTTGCTGTCAGCCACCTGGAACAGGCTTGATGCGGCGATGTCACAGACAGCACAGATGGGAAGAGGCCTGCACTGAGGGATGAGTTTTGTTCATTGTTGGAATGGGGCTAGGTGAGTAAGAAGAAGTTGTCTCACTTCAGCAAATGGCATTTATCATGTAGAGAAAGTTAATACAAGGCACTTAATAATGTATTGTGATTGTCCATATTGCCTCCATGGCTTAATTCATTTTTCCATTGTGTTATACACTGCTCATGTCCAGGGGACAGAAGCTATTGCAAATATGTGCCTATACACTCTTGAATGGTCCCAGCCACCACAGAGGCCTGCCCTTTTTCCAATAATGTGCAAGCATGGCCACCGCTGCTGGATTGCAGGGTGGTTGTAACTCCCGGAAATGAGAAGTGTATAATGTGATGGAAAAATTAAACCAACAAAGGAGAAAATATGGACAATACATTAGTAAGTGCCTTGTATTAAGTTTGTCTACATGATAGATGCCATTTGCTGAAGTGAGACAACACCTTCAATTTTGGAAGCACTAAAGGGGCATCATACCATATTGAGGGCCACTAAGGGGGCAACATACTGCAAGAGGAAGAACTAAGAGACATCATACTGTGTTAGGAGATCATAATTGGTCAGAGGCACAAATGGGGCATCATATTTTATGTGGAGCACTTAGAGGTGCATCATTACTGTCTGAAGAGCTCCTTTTTTGTTTGAAGAGCACTGAGAAGCATCTTTGTATTTGTGCTGCTGGAGTTGTTCCTCTTTTTTTTATTTAGGATATATGCTGTAGTATCTGTGGCCTGTATGTTATTTTAAAATTTAAAGGAGTTGTCCCATCTCTTTCATCCTTTTTCTATAGCAAAACAAGACTAAGTGCTGCCCCAGGTGCTCCTCTGTTTTTATAACTCCCATTGTAGGGCTAGAACTTTTTCCCATCTTGCCATGGAAAAGGTGAGACGGGACAACCCGTTTAATGTCCAGGTTCTGGCATGATTGCTTAAGAATAGGTAACATTTTTGATATGTCTACACCTCATGTTCTAATGACTCTCCACCAACTGACTCGCTAGAATCTATCCAGCCCTGGAATTCTGCTAATAAAGTTGGTAATGATTTGCCTCTGTTCTCCGTGGTCCTGACTCTGTTTAGAAACCTATATATCATATGGCGAAAACTCAGTGTTTTTTTTTTCTCCCACTGTGACCTCGTACTCTGGTAAAATATTATCCCATGGATAGGAAATGAAAGGGGTATAACCTTTTTTTCTTTAAAGATTGGCCAGTCTAGCCCAAAGGGATAATAAGATTCCAAACTTTCCTTTTAGGAATCATCTTTTCTAAGTAATATCTTTCACAGCTAAGTGGTAGGTACACAATTGCAAAAATAAAATACTCAGCTTGAGTGCCTTAAAGCTACCTAAGATTTTACAACATTGAGCTTGTTTTGTTTCATTAAAGAGGTTATATTGTTATGGTTATTTTTGCCCTTGAGGAAACAGATTTAAAGAGAAAAAAAGAAGAAAAAAGAAAACATTTAAAAATATACCCACAAAAAAGTTTTTTTTTAGTATTACAAAATCATATCTTTTTATAAGTCCCAGAACTTTATTTGCAAATACAGTTTGTAATCAACCTGTTTTCTCCATGCATGATAAAATCCACTGATTATTTTATACTCTAGGACGTTAGGTCAGATTTCTTGATTACAGTTTAATTTACTTTAGTAATGATGTGAATTGTTATTGACATTCACTTAATTGCCTTAAATAAGTGCTCACTGCGCATTAAAGAAGCAATCGTTCTAAAAGTTTATATCAATTCGTGCAACCAAAGAAAAGGTTCAAAACGCAAAACTAAACAAACATTGCTTATGATGGAGGTTAACATGATGGTCTACTTTGTATAACTCCTTTAAGCCAAAGGCACCACCCAACACTGAGTTGATCCCAGGTTGTCCCGTTGCTGGGAACCCCAGTGATCAGTTTTAATCTCCTGGGGAAGCAATATTCAATTTTACTGTAGCACCACCACAGGCAAAATGTAACATTACACTCTGGGTCCTAGAGAATGAAAGGCACTCTCTGTAGTCACTCTCTGCTCTGTTTAATAGAAGAGGAGCTGAAATATTACATTTAAGCAGCCCTGAGCTGCTTAACAAATGTGCATAAATCAATATTATAGTGTGTGCGCATGAGGAATAACACTATTTATGGCAATTATATGATTTGTTTCTGGCCTTTTATAGCAGTTTTCCTCTGCGCTTGCTGAATATCTGGTTTGCAGTTCTCTCAGACATGGGGAGTGGATTCTAGCTGCCATCTACTGCACACAGAAAGTAGAGGAGAATCTTCTTCCTAACTGTCTCACAGTCACTCAAAAGCAGCCCCATGATAATGGAGGACAATTCAGAGAAGTATTGACCTGTATTTTGGCTAATGAGTCACTTGTGATGAGCTTTATGCTTCCTACTTAGCTGTGCAGTCCGTTTGACTATGTGTCTCTTTAGCTCCTGCTCACTCCTACCCCCTCCCCCTCCATAGACTTGTACTGATATGAGTAATATAATCCTCCTGCAGAGATGATCCCATCCAAGATATGGAAAAGGGATTTTTCCAAATGAATAGCAATTAGCAGGGAAGGAAGAGCTTGTAGTTGATAACAAGAGAACTAGACATTTCTCACTGATAAAACATATTACAAAGTTTCTTGTGTTCACTTATACAATTGGTTTATGCAAAGATGTGTGAAAAGTTAGTGACCAGTGACCAATCTGGCATTTTTTAAAAATGTGCTGTTAGATTTTTAGAAATAGTACCAAAAATCTAAGGAAATCAACTTGGAGTTTAGAATACTAGAGTGATTTTTGATGAGGCTGTTTTTATAAGATATAATCTAGAGTAATAAATTGTAACAAATTACAGCTGTTAGATGAGGGCCAGATCAGGAAAGAATTGATAAAGTGAACTTATGAACACATACAGAAGATTTTGTCTTACCTAATGGCCAAGACCTGCTTACAAAGAAACAATCTAACTGAAAATTTAGTTAAACTTACTGTCCTAGTAAGAAAAGACCAAAAAGGAAAGACCTGGAGCAGAAAAGCACATGGTTACGGCATATACAGTAAGGTATTTGGGAGAACAGGCTTGGATTCATTTTTGGCTGGGGTGTACAGATATTGTATCTGTTGAATATATCATTAGTTCTGCTTTTACCAGGTACCTATTCCCAGTAGTGTTAAGTTCTTGTCTATGTTCAAGATGTAACGACCTTCAAGGAAATCTGGGTTAACAGAAATAACTTTGAACAAGGAGTACACATGCCCAGCCAGAACATCTGAGATCTCAATACCGCTGCCCTTGTCTACAGATATGCAAGAGTCCCTTCTACTTACAGCTATCTCTTTAAGGAAGACAGTACTGGAGAGTTGAGTTCAGGGTAGAATAATCTTTGGGTATTTTTGTTTGAGTCAGGGTGAAAACATGAAGGTAGGAGGAAGGAGCATCATATATCTGTGGCACTTCTCCAAGAACTGTAAAAGAAAAAAAAAGACCTCTAAGATAGGATTGTAAATGTTCTGATGTGGAAAACGTAATTCTCCTTTATTGTTAAAGGGGCTATCTGATGAATAAGGTAATTGATGAAAATCAGACATCATATAGAACATGACAACCTCTTTCTAACAAAGCTAGAACCAGCCCTGTACCTCACATGGATCCAGAGATCTCCACATTCATTGCTCTGCTAGATTTATCTGCTGACAGCTCAAGAAGAGTGTCTTTTCTGGTGTAGCTCAGGGGGTGTGTCCATGCTCTCCCTATCACAGCCCAGGAGGCAGTTGATGGATGAAACTAAACATGTGCGGCCTTCTCAGTGAGCAGGTCAAAGAAATAAGAAAAAAACAACAGCAGGTAGAGCTATACAGATACATTTTATTAAATAACTCAGCGGCTATACTAAATTTTTAATTACATGCAATTACAAAAGTATTCAGATCCAGGTGCTGGTTTGAAACCTGTAGAATATTTTTTGTGGGTTAACTCCTTTAAGTTACTTTGTGTATATTATCATGTAATCTTAAAGGAAAACTGTCAAGTGCTTAATCCTGCCCAATCCAAGGCCAGAGAGGAATTTTGACAGGCTCCCTGGTTACAAACAACTTTGTTGTTTGGGCAACATGATGCTCCTGACAAGTTCCCTCTGAGGGGCAATTACACTTTTTTAAAAATAAGGCATGATGTTCACCTCTTGAAGATCCTAGTCATGCTTGGTGGGGTATGGTCACAGTTAGGCTTGAGCAAATTGACTTTTGGATCATAGATCTGACTTCAGGAGAGATGAACTTTGCCTACAAGGAGACAACACATTTTAATGTTGTACAGCAAAGTATTTGAACAAATCGACTTTGGATCAGCTTTCGGTGAGTTGAGTTTTGTTTTTTTTATGTTTTTAAGCCACTCTGTGCCTGCTGCCACTAGTTATGTACTGGAAAATCCCTTTAAATTATGCTTCACAAATTTTCTAAGCATAACAAATTTTTAAGTTACCTGAAAATCTCAAATTTCCTGTAATGTAAGGTTATAATTTCTCAGAATCCCTGTATTGTTACATACTGTATACATATAACCTTATGGCTTCATCCTGGAAAAGATATACAGTACATGAGCCCAAAATTAAATGTATCCAGCTAATGGGTTGGATGAAGAGCCTCCCCACACTTCCCATGAACCCCGCTGACAGGAAGATTCATTGCTATTTACTGCAGTAAATTCTTCATCCATTTACCTTATTCTGCTAATTATGAAGCATAATCTCCAATGACGAGGTTGACTGGCTAATTAAGTCTAGGAGTAGTACAAATGCAGCCATCAGGAGGAGTGATGGGCACTGCCAGGATTCCTATTTGGAAGCTAGTACAATTCATTTATTGTTTCCTGTGGCACAGCCTGGTGATTCTGAAGGAACATATGTACAAACTAAGTCTATCTATCTATCTATCTATCTTTCTATCTATCTATCTATCTATCTATCTATCTATCTATCTCTATTATCTCTCTATATCCAGTCTATCTAATATATTATCTAATATATTATCTATCTATCTGTCTATCTATCTATCTATCTATGAAAAATGATGTTTTAATATATGTAAATGAGCCTCTAGAACAGGGGTAGGGAACCTCCGGCTCTCCAGCTGTTGTGAAACTACAATTCCCAGCATGCTTCATTCATTTCTATGAGAGTTCTTAGAAGAGCAGAGCGAGTATGCTTGCTGGGAGTTGTAGTTTCACAACAGCTGGAGAGCCGGAGGTTCCCTACCCCTGCTCTAGAAGTAATGGGGGCATTTTCTTCCCCAGATACATTGCTATGTTTAGAATAAATATTGTGTTTCTTTAAACATACATGCAAATGAGCCAACCAATCAGATTCTACCTTTCATTTTTCAGACCTCCTTTGTTAAATGAAAGGTGGAATCTGATTGGTTTCTATGGGCAACTAAGTCAATTTCCCTTAGCACCAAGGGATCAGGGTAGAAAGGTATATTTTTAATCAGCAAGCTCAGCCCTACTAGGTATTCTGGCTGGTTTAATAGGCGTTGATCCTGCTGGCAGATGCCCTTTAATGCTATGTATTAAAAATAATATTTATTTCCCTAGGGTCTTGTGATTTTCCACATAAAACAGGGACATAAGATCCTCTTGTTGACCTGCGTCAGTTCTCATCTAGATATACCAAGCTCCTCCTGATGCATGATGGGAGCCAGGCCCGGTAAACAGCCATATACACGTGTCAGTGGAATACGCTCTCCAAATGGCAGTGAGAGTGTCTCTTTAACTCTGCACATCAATATTTTCTTTATTGCAGCGGTGTGGCATGTCATTTTTTGTCCCTGTAATTGCTATGTCAGTTCTCTGAGAGAAATCTGCAGCATTTGATGCCGAGTATCAAACAGCCTCATCAAATGTTCATGAATAACTTATGTAGTGAGAAGTTCTAATGGCTGTTCAGAGGGAGCCGAACTCTGCGCGCTACGGACCCACATAAAGTCTATGATAACAAAATATCCGCTCCTCTTAAATGCTGCATAAAACCCCTCACTACAGGATCAGTCCCTCCACGTAACCCAAAATCTACTGTTGAATCACCCTTCTGATTTACCACTTTCAGTCCACCAGTCTTTAGATGAGCATATGTAGCAGGACTGAGTTTGTCATTTTGAATTGTTACTATTAGAATATCTATGGTTCTATACAGTAGGTAAATGATGGCATTTCCTGAACGTACACCTTTAAGTTTGGTATGTCTGGCAATTCCTTAAAGGGAATCTATCTCAAAAACCTGTTCTATATTTTATTTATGCTAAAAAAAATCTATTATATATTTGTAAGAAATAATAAATAAATAAATAAATAAATAAAAATTCCAATGTGTGAAATATTATAAATAAATATTAGATTTTACCATATTTACCATCTTTGGTCACCAGGGGGAGCTCTGCTGGCCAAATGAGGCTTTGAGCAACCTGTAAGTAGGCATGCTGCAAAAAAGTGGGTGGTACCAATGACATCACCAATTCACACCTTCAGCGGTGACATCACTGCTTCAGCAAGATAAGATGAGACAATGGCTTTGTTACAAAAACACATATCTCTGCTCCTCAGGCTCCTCCCCACTGGTCACATTGCCGATTACATCACTAAGGTCCTACAGCCCCAAGAACCTCCATCTACTCTGTTTCTGAGTCCTGGGCCGCTCACCCCAGCAGTACACTCAGCAAAAATTGTCTGCACTGCTGGGGTGAGCTGCCATAGAATTTAGAACAGGCAGTCTAATGAAGACAAGGACGCTGCTGCAGGAGTGAGGAGCAGGCACAGTGGGCTTCCCCCAGCAGCAAAGAGGGAGGACCTGGCTGTGTGTTACTGGTGTCATCACACATCTTCCATTCATTCTCTATAGGGTCGGCAGCGACTGAGGAAACCTATGTACATGTCTGCCGTAAGTGAGGTGCCATTGTGTTGTAAACCCAGACTGTCACACTTTACTTCCAACATAGCAGCCCCCATGTAAGGGAAGAAAACTGAATAAAAAAAAAAACATTTACACAATTTGAAAAATACATTATGTTAAAACCTGCTTTTGTTATATTGTAAAACATATCAAAATGTTTTTCTTCGCGATAGTGTCCCTTTAAAGGGGTTGTCCAAGCTGATGACCTATCCTCAGGACCTTTAACAGCTTACAATGCACTGGGACAATTGTTTTTTGTGCATCAGGTTATCGTGACATAATAGCATCTCTATTACCTAGATATAGTGGCGCAGGGAGCCCCCTTGTCCCTTCTGGGGAGTAAAACCCCTTCGCTGTATAAGAAGACACTGAGGGGTTGTCCAGATTTGGAAAAACTTGGCTGTTTTTAGGGATCATTCACACAACCACATGAATGGGTCTGGATCCGTTCTGCAATTTCATGGAACGGGTGTGGACCCATTCATTTCAATGGGGCCACAAAAGATGCAGACAGCATATACTTCCGTTCTGCGGCCCCACAAAAAATATGGAGCATGTCCTATTTTTGTCCACAACTATCATAGTGTCACTCATGTGTGGTCCACAAATTGCAGAACAAACAGAGGCCGGTATCCGTGTTTTTGCTGACCGCAAAACACTATGGTCATCTGAAAGTAGCCTTAGTCTGAAAACAGCACCACACTTGGCAGTGGGTTGTGTGTGGTACTGCAGCTCATCTCCATTGTCGTGAATTACTCTGAGCTGTAATACCACACACAGCCTGTGAACATGGGTGGCGCTGTAATTGGAAGAAAGCAGCCATTTTTTTGTAGTCCTGGAAATCCTCTTTAAAGGGGCTGTCTGAGATTTTGATATTCATGGCCTGTCCTTAGTATAGGTCAATAATATCTGATCTGTGTCATCAATATCTGATCGGTGGGTGTCTGACTCCTGGAATCTTGCTGATCGCCATCTAATCGCCAGCAGCACTGCGGGCTGCTCACAGCAAACCAAGCACAGTGCCATACATTGTATAGTGGCTGTGCTTGGTATTGCAGCTCATGCCCATTGACTTGAATGGGACTGAGATGTGCCTACATCATGTGACCAATGAACGAGACATCACATAGCCTAGGAAGAGGCCGTAGCACTCTACAGAGCACTGCAGCCTTTTCAAACAGCTGAGGTGCGAGGAGTTGTACCCCCACAAATCAGATATTGATGACCAACCCCTTTAAAGACGTTATTGGGTTGCCTGTTTCTCATTTTGTATTGAGCCCTAAGAGCTTTAAAGCGGTTCTCCAAGTTATATTTATTGATGACCTATCCTCAGGATAGGTCATCAATATCAGATCTGCAGGGGTCCGACACCCGGCACCCCCACCGATCAGCTGTTTGAAGAGAAGGCACGCGCCATATTAGCGCTGCCTCCTCTTCATTGTTTACCTGCTCGATGTAACATGGGTAGTGGGGAGCAGGTGTAATTACACCTAACCTTTGCTTGCTACGGGCCAGCTGCTACCATCTTGCTTGAAGATCTTGCGCCAAATCTTGCACGGCCTGTGATAATGTCATCACGCCAGCCAGTGTGGTGACGTCATATGTGGTAAAAGGTGAATTGCGTTATGGATTCCGTTACCACAGACCATAACGCAGTTCTATGACGGAATGCTCTATGCAGTTCTATGTCCGGTCTCCGTTATGCAGGAGAGGATTCCCCTGCATTAAAGAAATGGAGCAGATACGTTATGCAGCCCATAGACTTCTATTATGACGGAATGAATAACGGAATGCCTCTAAAGGCATTCCGTCATAGAATTGCGTTATGGTCTGTGGTAACAGAATCCATAACGTAATTCACCTTATACCACCAAACGAAGTGTGAACGAATTTCATAACATGAAATTCGTTCATCTCTAGTCATCACATATGGGATTCGGCCGAAATCTTTAATCAAGATGGTGGCGGCCGGCCTCTAGCGAGCAAATGGAGGAGGAAAGTATGATTGTTTTTGTTTTTTTACACTATTTCAGGTTAAATCGATTTGTACCACGAAGCACGAGGAAATTCAGCTTTGCGGCAAATCTGATTTATTCTGAAATTCGGATCAAATTCCACTTTGTTGGATTTGATTCACTCATCTCTACCAGTGGTGGATGACAAACTCAGCCCTGCTATCCTGTATGTTGTGGCGGCCTGCTCGGATTACCTACTATTTCTCTGTGTACGTTCTATATTACTTAACCATGACATTTATGGCACATATAAACACACCGTGCTATTACCGGCAGATCATGAGGATTATACTGAAGGGAGAGATGAAAAAAAAAATCTACGTGCACCAGAGCGGGAGTCACAGAGGAAGAATGAAAGACAGCGAGGGGTTTTATACAATAGAGAACAAAGGGATATGCGCTGGCTTTTAATACTACCAGCAATAAACCAGAAAAGCGAAGAGCAGAAAATTGAAACCATCAGGAGAGTGTCAGGACCAGGGGCAACCGAGACAAAAGTCTGCACTGATGAAATAAGTGGCCCTGCCTCTCCGTGCAATGCATCAGCACAGCATTACACCGAGAAAAAGCAGCGCTCCAGACTCCTAACCTCATTCTGTATTGATTTCTCTCTTTCTCTGAAGTTACTGGAAACACAGGTTAAAGGTCTTTATTTTGGGAGGCCTCTAAAAAAAAGAGGAAGTTATATTGCGAGAAGCCACTTGGCAGAATGATATAATCTCCTCCATAGCAGTAACAGTCGTAGCCGCTGCACTGAGGTTTAAGGGAACCTGTCACTAAGGCCTCCTGCACACAACCGTCTCCGTTTTTCAGGCCAGAAATCATGGTTCTGTAAAATACGGATACAGTCAGTGTCGCATCCGCAGTTTTTGCAAGCCCATTGATGTCAGTGGGTCTGCGGTCCACATTTTGTGGACAAGTATAGGACATGTTCTACCTTTTTTTATGCGAAAAGCACAAGGATCATCCATAGGCTTTCTGCATCCGTATGTCAGTTCCATAAAAAGATGCAAAGTGCGGACCGTGGACCTATTGAAAACAATGAGTCTACAAATAAAATGTGGACAGTATCTCTATTTTGCGGATCTGTGATTTGCAGACTGCAAGACAGAGGCGGTGGTGTCCATGAGGCCTTAGAGCCCTTCCTTTGTAAATTGTCTAAGGCCTCATGTACTCGACAGGATTTCCAGTCTACATCTGATCAGCATTTTTTTCAGACCATTTGTTTCAATGGTGCCACACAGTACATCATGTGTGGTCCAGAAGTTGGTACATATGAGGTATTACAGACTACCTGGCAGGGACTCAGACTGTACAGTAGATGGTTCAGAATACATAACAAATGGTTTAGAATAGTGAGGAAATGATCTAGATAACACAGACGTGGCCCATACTACATAGGATGGGGTTCCTTAGACCACACAGGAGGTTGCCCATACTACAAAAGAGGTGGTTCTCCAGACTGCACTACTTAGTCTCTTTGGAAAGTATCCAAGAGGTTTTACCTACTATACAAGATGTGGTCTAGACTACCTAGGTGGTATCTCCATACATAGCAGGTGACCCAGACTTCACAAGAGGTAGCCCACAATGTACTATATAGGAGGTTGTCCAGACTACAAAAGAGGGGATTTAGACTACCCAGAAGATGGTCTAGACTTCACAGAGGCTGACCCATACTACACAGGATGGGGTTGTTTAGACCACATCAGAGGTTGTCCTTCAAATTTCACTGCTTAGCCTCCTTGAAACTAACCCATCTCTGACCAGGAGAAAATCAAGATTTTAATTTTTGTTAAATTGTATTTCATGACATGACAATATGCATGATGTGTGCATTTCAGTGGGATGTGTATGTGTATATATATATATATATATATATATATATAATGTGTCTGTTTGTGTTTATGTGTAAACTTGTACCTGTAATGCCACTTCATTAAAAATAAACCACTTCCCAGAAGGCAGTGTCTTCCAGGAAGGCCTGTTCTAATAAACAGTGGAAAGTTATGATTACGTACTTATTAATTAATCACATGTATATTTTACTTTTTCTGCTTTATTTACGATATATTTACGATACGATAATGTTGAAAATTTCCAGACTCAGCAAATGGTGATTATTAAATACCGTGAATAATGATCTTGTTTTGCTGTTCCGAAATAACTTTATAAATTCTAGATAGTTCTACAATTCATTCCCTGTTTTTATTTTTCTTATGCGTGGGCAATAAGAACGAAAGTGCTGAGACCAGATTATGAACCATATAACATGGAGGCTTGTTTTTCCAGGATTATTTTTAGAGTTTGCTTAACCTAATTTCAGCTAAAAGTTACTGTGGTGATCAGAGCATCATGGCTAGCCAGAAATTTTCCTTGCAGGAGCTACTACAGGCAAAATGTAGTACAAGAACAGAAGAATGACTATCCATGTAATACATAAATGGCCTGAGGCCATCCAAGAGCCACTTAAGGTGGATTTACAGTGTCCGATAATCGGGCAAATTATCAGGAACGAAAGGTCCTGCAAACACTCATTCCCAGCGAACTGCTCATCTAAATGTGCTACCGATCACACTAGTTCATCGGGTGATCCTGACATTCATGCAGGCACCGCCAATTATCATTTCTCTGAAGGAGATCTCTGCACTCCACTGAATGAGCAGCCAATTTTTTGGAATGCTTCCTTCCCGATAATCAGCTGTACATCGAAGCGTCTAAACCCACCTTTACAGAGCAGTCCTCCATTTTCAGCAGGCTGAAGTTTAAAAAAAAAAAAGTTCTTGACCTGAGACCTGGGAACTGGACTAGTTCTTCATATGTTGCCTAATGAATGAGGGGATAATACATGATGGGACACACCATCCAGATGTTGCATCTGCTCCTAAATGATCACTTGACATCTTGGGAACCCTATGAACTTTAACTCTTGAACTCTTTAGAAGCAATTATGTGGTTGTGTGGTTGTGACTGTGAATTGGCACCTTGGAGTTGAGTACAGGGGTTAGGTTAGGTAGTTGGGTATTGGGTTAGGTAGATGAAGCAGCAGTGCAATTAATACATGCTGTCTAATAAGTGCTGTCTCATCTTCTATTAGGTGTGGAGGACTCTGGACCTGGTCCTTCAAGGCTTTCACATTTATACTATTGTCTAGTTCTGATGAACACTTTGAAGGGTTTGGGAGTTTGGTCTACTTTAAGGGAGTTGGGTTTGGAGCTAGGGTTATGGTGGTCACAAAGTAGTTGTATATGGATGCACGGTTTAAGGCTGGCTAGTTTCACATCCCATTTTGGCTGTTTTTTAACAAATATAAAAATGTAAACAGTATGTTAATAGTGGATGCCCCAGACAGATGTCATACAGTGGCATCATCCATCACCATAGAGATCCATTGTAAAAAACAAAAAACAAAAAAATATATATATACTTTAACATTTTTTTAAATCAGATACTGCATGATGGAAAACCATGGTGTGCTACACTTTTATATCCCTTTTTTTTTTCCCAATATGTACATTAAACACATGGCAAAAACATGATGTGAATCCACCCGAAGATCATTTTCACTTTAAATTAATATGGAATAAAAGGAAATCTAGAGGTGAACTTTACATTTTAAAGTAGATGTGAAATGTTAAATGACATTCTCAATATGCCAATGTCCCCGTTTTTGTTTAATTTAAACTTTTATCATATGCTGATTAGCCTCCTAGGAGCAGGGGGGCTTTTCCCCTGCTTCTAGAGGCTCTGTTTGCCCACCTTAGTCCGGCAGCGGTGTGTTCCTGGGGCCGGCGCACTGAAATGACGTCAGTGCGCCGGGCCCGAGCATACAGGAATGCACAGGCAGAGGATCTCTTTGATCCTCCTGCCTGTGAATTGCCCTCCAATCTCCGGCACCAATCGCAGTGCCGGAAGAAGGGGGAGCGCAGAGACAGGGAAACCTTTTGTTTCCCTGTCCTGTTAATTGCCCCCAGCAGCGCTGAGGGTAATTAACAGAAGGGACAGAAGATCATATCGATCTTCTGTCCCTTTGAAGTACCTGGGACTGAACTAATTAGTCCAGTCCTCAGGTCTCCAGCTATCCCCAGCAGATGTGCTATTGTCCATCTGCTGGGGGCTATGGGGGGGGGCACCCGGCTGATACATGTATATAGATACATGTACATAACTGGGGATCATGTACATGAATCTATATCCCTCTGGGGTACAAGGGGGCATAATTATACAAGTGGGGGCATGAATATGTGAAAAGGGGCCTATATACATATAATACACATGTGAAATAGGGGCCTGAATGTGTATATATATATATATATATATATATATATATATATATTACATATATAAAAGGGGAAGGCCCACATATATATATATATATATATATATATATATATATATATACATGCATATATATACATATTTATATCACCGCCCACACTTCCTTCTACAGAGGCTAATTAGCATATGATAAAAGGTTAAATTAAACAAAAACGGGGACACTATAAAGAAAATACTGTATTTTTTCCTTTATAAGAAAGTAGGGGGGAAATTGCGGTGCATCTTATAAAGCGAATATAAGTGAGCGCTTCCATTATGGAAGCGCTCACTTGTATGTTTTAGCTGCGGCACCCCCATCAGACCTCAGATCAGCCCACCCAGCCCCATAACAAGAAAATAAAAACCTCTCTTACCTGTCCTGCGCCGTGGCTCAGCTCCAGGTCCGGCGCTCCTCTGGCTTCCCGGGCCGGCACTGCACTGTCCTGACTGCGTACAGCATCAGGACGTAGTGGGCACACTATGACCTGACGCTGTACGCAGTCAGGTGACAGTGCAGCGCCGGCCTTAGAAGCCAGAGGAGTGCCAGACCCGGAGCGGAGCCGCAGCGTAGGACAGGTAAGAGAGGTTTTTATTTTCTTGTTATGGGGCTGGGTGGGCTGATCTGAGGTCTGATGGGGGCACACTGGGCTGTTCTGAGGTCGGATGGGGGCACACTGGGCTGTTCTGAGGTCTGATGGGGGCACACTGGGCTGTTCTGAGGTCTGATGGGGATACACTGGGCTGTTCTGAGGTCTGATGGGGGCACACTGGGCTGTTCTGAGGTCTGATGGGTACACACTGGGCTGTTCTGAGGTCTGATGGGGACACACTGGGCTGTTCTGAGGTCTGATGGGGGCACGCTGGGCTGTTCTGAGGTCTGATGGGGGCACACTGGGCTGTTCTGAGGTCTGATGGGGGCACACTGGGCTGTTCTAAGATCTGATGGGGCACACTGGGCTGTTCTGAGGTCTGATGGGGGCACGCTGGGCTGTTCTGAGGTCTGATGGGGCACACTAGGCTGCTCTGAGAGCCGATGGGGGCACACTGGGCTGATCTGAGGTCTGATGGGGGCACATTGGGCTGTTCTGAGGTCTGATGGGGCACACTGGGCTGTTCTGAGGTCTGATGGGGGTCACGCTGGCTGTTCTGATGTCTGATGGGGGCACACTGGGCTGTTTTGAGGTCTGATGGGGACACACTGGCTGTTCTGAGGTCTGATGGGGGCACACTGGGCTGCTCTGAGGTCTGATGGGGACACACTGGGCTGTTCTGAGGTCTGATGGGGGCACACTGGGCTGTTCTGAGGTCTGATGGGGCAACACTGGGCTGTTCTGAGGTCTGATGGGGGCACACTGGGCTGTTTTGAGCGTCTGATGGGGACACACTGGGGCTGTTCTGAGGTCTGATGGGGGCACACTGGGCTGCTCTGAGGTCTGATGGGGACACACTGGGGCTGTTCTGAGGTCTGATGGGGGCACACTGGGCTGTTCTGAGGTCTGATGGGGCACACTGGGCTGTTCTGAGGTCTGATGGGGACACCCTGGGCTGATCTGAGGTCTGATGGGGGCACACTGGCTGTTCTGAGTCTGATGGGGCCACACTGGGCTGCTCTGAGGTCTGATGGGGGCACACTGGGCTGATTTGAGGTCTGATAGGACACACTGGGCTGTTCTGAGGTCTGATGGGGACACACTGGGCTGTCTGAGGTCTGATGGGGACACCACTGGGCTGTTCTGAGGTCTGATGGGGGCACGCTGGGCTGTTCTGAGGTATGATGGGGGCACACTGGGCTGTTCTGAGGTCTGATGGGGGCACACTGGGCTGTTCTGAGGTCTGATGGGGACACACTGGGCTGTTCTGAGGTCTGATGGGGGCACACTGGGCTGTTCTGAGGTCTGATGGGGACACACTGGGCTGATTCTTGAGGTCTGATGGGGGGCACACTGGGCTGTTCTGAGGTCTGATGGGGGCACACTGGGCTGCTCCGAGGTCTGATGGGGGCACCACTGGGCTGATTTGAGGTCTGATGGGGACACACTGGGCTGTTCTGAGGTCTGATGGGGGCACACTGGGCTGTTCTGAGGTCTGATGGGGGCACACTGGGCTGCTCTGATCTGATGGGGGCACACTGGGCTGATGAGGTCTGATGGGGGCACACTGGGCTGATCTGAGGTCTGATGGGGGCACATTGGGCTGTTCTGAGGTCTGATGGGGCACACTGGGCTGTTCTGAGGTCTGATGGGGTCACGCTGGGCTGTTCTGATGTCTGATGGGGCACACTGGGCTGTTTTGAGGTCTGATGGGGACACACTGGGCTGTTCTGATGGGGGGCACACTGGGCTGCTCTCTGAGGTCTGATGGGGACACACTGGGCTGTTCTGAGGTCTGATGGGGCTGGCTGTCTGAGGTCTGATGGGCACACTGGGCTGTTCTTGATGTCTGATGGGGCACACTGGGCTGTTTTGAGGTCTGATGGGGGACACACTGGGCTGTTCTGAGGTCTGATGGGGGCACACTGGGCTGCTCTGAGGTTCTGATGGGGACACACTGGGCTGTTCTGAGGTCTGATGGGGGCACACTGGGCTGTTCTGAGGTCTGATGGGGCACACTGGGCTGTTGAGTCTGATGGACACCCTGGCTGATCTGAGGTCTGATGGGGCACACTGGGCTGTTCTGAGGTCTGATGGGGCACACTGGGCTGCTCTGAGGTCTGATGGGGCACACTGGGCTGATTTGAGGTCTGATTAGGACACACTGGGCTGTTCTGAGTCTGATGGGGACACACTGGGCTGTTCTGAGTCTGATGGGACACACTGGCTGTTCTGAGGTCTGATGGGGGCACGCTGGGCTGTTCTGAGGTATGATGGGGGCACACTGGGCTGTTCTGAGGTCTGATGGGGGCACACTGGGCTGTTCTGAGGTCTGATTGGGGACACACTGGGCTGTTCTGAGGTCTGAATGGGGGCACACTGGGCTGTTCTGAGGTCTGATGGGGACACACTGGGCTGATCTGAGGTCTGATGGGGACACACTGGGCTGTTCTGAGGTCTGATGGGGGCACACTGGGGCTGCTCCGAGGTCTGATGGGGGCACACTGGGCTGATTTGAGGTCTGAATGGGGGACACACTG
Organism: Rhinella marina; assembly: GCA_900303285.1. Lineage (NCBI taxonomy): Eukaryota > Metazoa > Chordata > Amphibia > Anura > Bufonidae > Rhinella > Rhinella marina. The sequence continues at coordinate 625,109 of ONZH01031210.1, forward strand.
GGCTGTTCTGAGGGGCCCTGGTCTGAGTGGGGGCACACTGGGCTGATCTGAGGTCTGATGGGGGTCTGATGTGATGTCCTGAAATTTATGGGGGGTCTGATATGAGGTCTGATGAAAAATATTTTTTTCTCATTTTCCTACTCTAAAATCTGGGGTGCGTCTTATCTTCGGGTGCGTCTTGTAAAGCGAAAAATACTGTAAATATCAGACTTAGACTTAGGTGACATTGGCATATTGAGAATGTCATCCTGTTTAATAGGGAAAAACGAGGTGACAGAAACCCTTTAAAACTTAAATCATTTCACATTGTTTTGTCCTTTTAAACTTGAGGTGAAGGTTCAAACAAGTCTTTCTACCTCCAAAAAAGAACTGATCTCAGAAGTATTTACTGGTAATTAAGAATTCTGGCAGCCGGCAATTTGGCAAGTGTGTCAGTTGTAATGCCGAAGGGGATGAGCCAAGTAAGCTTTCCGAAACAAATGCTGTGCTTTCATCAGAGTTGGCAAAGCCATGGATTGGGATTTCTCTACGCTTTTCATTGCCGACTGTCATCCTAATCAAATCAAGCTAGAACTAATTACTACTTGTTCTCGGTCTCCAACATTTGAGATCTAATGTATTTGATCGGTTAATATACAGTATGTTTTTTTTTTCTTTTGATTTCTGCCTGGTGAACTTTCAGTACGGCAGATGTCTTAACACTTAAAATTGAATGAAATGGGGTGAAGAAATAGGACCAACTCAGACAAGAGACTAGAGATGTAATGGGAAGATTCTGGGCCCCAATGCAAACTGTACAACAGTAAGGGATGAGTGAATCACAAATTTAATTTATTTGGCAAATCTGAATCTTCTGTGATTGGCCCTGCATGAATCACTCAAAACGGTGGCCACCATTTTACAGATCAGAATACAAAAAGGAATATTTTTTAGACCTTGGCATTAAAGAGCTTAAATGAGGTTGGAAATAATCCTAGGAGACCTACATACATGACGTTTCAGGGCAATCAGGCCACTTTTGATTTGGGTCAAATTTAGTTTGGAGTTCAATCTGATGACCAAGTCAACATGAAATGAATTCTTGGAAATGAAAGACTTGGCAGTGGAAACTGAAAGCCAACATGCATTGACATGCTGGGTTCTCCAGTGGAAGGACTTTTGTAGTCCTTTTCTGCTTTTGCTAATACAAGGGTGTCCTAAAGGTGGGATTTCCCAGAACGTTTAGAAATGTGCTGTCTAAATATGTCTCATTACTGCCAAGTATCTTGAATTATAAAATGCATGCCTCATTACTGCCAAGTATCTCGAATTCTAAATACTGTTTAGGAATTCATCTAAAATAGAGTGCTGTAAATATTATATATTACTGGTATAAAACACGCAAATAGAAAAGACAAAAATAATAGAAATCCATTCATATTTAGCTATCATCATAGACTTAATACATTAATTTACTCTTAAGTTTTTATTTTCTGTTTTACATTTTTTTCATTATTCTTTCCATTTTTTTTCTATAGGCACACAAGGCCTATGCTGTAAATAATCTTTCAGAGCAGCTGTTTTGGAAATATGTTGTTTGAATAGATAGAGGTAATGTTAATGCCTCCCTTGAGAGCTGCTGCGTGTATGATAGCATAAGAGAAAGATAAATTATTACACGCCACCGTTTTTCCACCTTTGTTTCTCTTTGGAAAAAAAAAAACAAAAAAACAAAGCAGCAAAAATAGATGCATATCTTTTACCCAATGGCAGGGTAATGTAATAAAGAAAAAAAACACAAAAACACAGAAACATAATTTTAGAATTTTCTATTTTATTTCCTCTGCATCAGTTGCCTTCGGTGTCATATTCCACCTCTTCACATCCCATTTGGCTTTCAAAACATTCTCCTAATTGGCATCGATTGCCACTGGCGCAATATGATAATAAAGCAATGACATTAAACACAAGGAAGGGCAAGTGAGATAAAAAAGATAAACTTGCGAAATTTCCAGGTTTTGGGCAATTTCCTTTATGTTTACATTTTGTGAAGTAGGAAGTACTTATATTTTGATCATCATTTTTGATCATCTTCTAAGATTTGGGTGTTGATTTTAATAGATGGAAGGCAAAAATACTATAGAATTTAAGTAGGGTTAAACCACCTTGCAAAAGATTTTTTGCTGTTCAAAGTTGGGGATCTTTTTGGTGGGTTGTGATATTTTTTATTGCATTGTGTTAGTTAAGATTTAAGGGAAAACTAGATATGTCAACGTAGACTATGATAAATTTCCCTTTTGACAAGCTGAGACCCATTCAGAGGTATAATGTGAAGCAAGTGGCCCCCCAAAATCTGTAAGAAGGGTCCCCATATGCCATAGGCTATTCCTATGGCTGGTGTTTTCATATGTGGCAGAGGGGTCTCTAGGTCCTATAGGCACCAAGTCACTTGTGCAACTGCTACCTTGATATAATTGAATCCCTGGACCTATTTCAAATAGTAACTAACATATGTATTCCTTCCACTCATTTTAGAAAAGTTGAGCCAAGAAGGACACGTCTGTATTAGTTATGAGCAAATAGATTCTTTAGAATTAAAACCTAATCCAAGTTTTCAAGAAATTCTTGTTTCTTGGAATATAAATTTCTGGAGATTCAAGAGAGAAGAGATAGACATTCTCTAGACCATGGATGGCCAACCTGCAGCTCTCCAGCTGTTGTAAAACTACAATTCCCACCATGCCCTGCTGTAGGCTGATAGTTGTAAGCAGTCTGTGCATGCTGGGAGTTGTAGTTTTGCAAGACCTGGAGAGCTGCAGGTTGGCCATCCTTGGTTTAGACATTTAAAGCACTTTCAATTAGGGTAGAATTGATCAGTATCTGATTTGAATTTATTGGCCGATTTGAACCTGAAACTAATTTTAGCTCATTTCTAGTATAGATGTTTCTCACAGAGACAAAGGATAAAAAACATCCTGCATGATGTGATAATGACTGCGGATGTCAGTGGCTATACATATCAAAGTAAATCACAGAAAAGGGGTTTCTAGTGCACAAAAATGGATGCAAACAATATATACTGTATAAACTAAGACCTCATTCTGATATGATAAAATCTGAGACTCTTAGCCAATATATTTTGATCAAAACACATCTGTGCCCACCTACCCAGCGTCACGGTGGTCTCAGGTCAGGCAGGTCCTACGCTAAACCTAACTATGCCGTTGGGCATCTATATCTAGGAGCGTGGACGCTGCACATATAGGCGTGTTGCTCCTAGTGACCTCTATGTGCATACAGCAACCAATGAGAGGAGAGCAGCAACCATATATGTACCACGCAATCAAGACGCTCAATTTGATAGGAAGAGCAAAAGTGCACAAGAATGCTACTCATGATAAGCTAAGAGCGCATTCAGACCTGAAGGTGCCACTCCCTCAGGTACATGTTATAAACTAAGCAAACTAGTATAGATGTTTCAAAAGGTTTTTCATCTTCATGTTTTGAGAATCCCACTCCATCCTTCTACTGAAAAGTAACACTTTTATAACATAAAAGCCTCTTAAAGCCTCAATTAGAAAGTATCCTCTTCTTTAGTGTTGAGCGAACAGCGAACGGCCGAGCATGCCTACGCTCGGGTCCGCTCGGTGTTCGAAATGTTCGAGTCTCTTCCCAGCACTGTAATGTTGATTTGTACGCTAATGCGTACGAATTTGTATGTTAATGCGTACACATTTTTTTACGCTAATGATTACGCGTTTTGTAAGCTAATGCGAACGGATATATATGCTAATGCATACGCATTGTGCACTAATGCGTACAAATTCAGTTAATTAGCATACTTTTACGAGTGAAAGGAGTAAAAGAGGAGAAGTCGCGATTCTGACCTTTTTCTATTAACCAGACACCCTCCCCTCTTCCGAGTGGGGGGTGCCTGGTTTAATTCCATTGACTAACATTATGCTCGGGTGCTCGGCCGAGCACTCGTGCAACCCCTAGTGCCCGGCATATGAGCTCAGAGGTGCTCGCTCAACACTACTCTTCTTATGTACTAAAATTGCCCTTTCTGTAAAGAGTGTTTTCCGGGTTTACAGATTTTATTTTTAAGTAACCTGTTGGAGAACTCTGTAGTGTGAGAACTTACTGCGTCCATGCATTACATAGACAGTTCATTGTTTTAAATGGGGATCATGTGATGCTTTTTTTTACCTGTGGCGGGGCTGGAGGACAATTGAAAACTTATTGGGCCAGAGTTATTATAGACCAGTAGCCTACTCCGGTCTATAATAACCAGACATGCTGGCGGATGCTGCACCTAATTTATGATGAGGAATATGCCTAGTCTGTGTGCCTATACTGATGTCTATACCAGCCCCTGTCTGGTAGAAGATTTCAGTCTTCTATTATGCCAGAAAACTTGCGCAAAGGATGATAAATGTGCCATGGCCACTGGACCCCCCCCCCCATACCCTCACCATGCCTCTTTTTGGGGGAGGAAGTGGCAAGGCCAGCAGCAAAATTCCACATGAGCAAAACTTTTTGTGGCCTTAACTGGCTGTTAAAAAGTCACAAATGCGCAGTTTGCAACTTTTTCACTATACAAAAGTGGCATATTTAAAGGGGTTGTCCACTTTTTTTTTATATTGATGATCTATCCTTCGGATAGGTCAGCAATATCAGATCAGCGGGGGGGCCTAACTCTGGGCATACCCAGTAATCATCGTTTTGAAGAGACTGCAGTGCTCAGACGAGAGCTGCCTTTTCTTCACTTTTTACCTGATCGCTGTCGCAACTGCAGCAGGTTTAATTACTACTACACCATCGCCATTCGCTTTTATGTGATGGCTCTTTCCTATTCACTTGATGGATTATCAATATAAAAAAAGTGGACAACCCTTTTATCCACCCCATTATCTTCTTCTCACAGATCACAGCTGATTGGTAGTTGTCCCAGTAGGAAGATAACGTAACGTACGATCAGATTTTCATCCAGAGACTCTTCCTACAAAAACATATTGCCCTAAGTGGACAACCCCTTTAACAATGCCCTAGATCTAAAGATCTAATGTTGAATTCCTTTCTATCTCTAGTGGTAACTAATTTTAGAGTTTTGAGAAGACATTAGGATGAATGGGTAGTTAGCTGACTATTGTGGAATGTCTCAGTCAACATCTGCTTTGTATTCAGTAATGAGTAACATGCTGCAAACAAACTCATATTTCAAGCTTTGCACGGCAAATCCATAAACTTCCGTGTAGCCCTACTTGCTTAATAATTCCGAAATGCTCCTGCCAACCAAATTTTTCTTAATGTGTAGACATTTGCATATATTTTCTTGATTTTTATGGAACAGTTCTTATGGAATTAAGATTTACTAGTCCTATGGCACTAAAAATATGACATGTTACAAAGTACCATTCCTCAAAGCTCGGCTGATTCCGAGTTCTATTGTCTTCTCTTGTTCTTAATTTGTCTTGCGTTGAGATTTCTTATGTTTTTTTTTTTTTTTTAATGCAGATTGTAAAATGAAAGAAAATAACCATTTTGAAGTAAGCAGTGGAAGCAGTTTATAAAGTAGGAAAACACACGCTGCCTATGCAGGCAGCATTTAGAAGCTTCTACATAAAACAACAGGAATGTTTTCGGGACAGTAGACGTTTGATGGGGTAATTTTAGAGCTCAGCACAGGTTTTTTGTTGTGCATCAAACGAAGGTTGTAGGATACTGGTTTGACGACAAACGCCAGCATGGAGTACACTGTGAAGGGAAAGTGTTCCTTCTGTAGCAAAGAGAAATATTTTCTGCTTTTCGGCTTAGGGCACCAAATGCCATGCTGTTCAAATTGTTCACAGAGACTACGAATAGGAAAATAGCACTTTCAGCTAGAAACACAAATCCTGTTTACACATACCGAAAAACAATTCCTACCTAAAAAGACTGCTTCTTCATAACAGTGGGGGCCATTTAGAAGATAGGCTTGATGTAGTTAAGGTATGGTGGCCCAGTGGTTAGCAGTAGCACCATTGCCTTTCAGCTCTGGCTGTCATAGGGTTGATAAGTATGGAGTTGATGTGCTCTGTCTGAGTTCATATGGGCTTCCATTGAATATTCTACTTTCCAACCATACTTTCAAACCCAAAATAGGTCCGTTTTCGAATTGACTGTGGTCTCCATTAGGATCCGTGACTGTTGGAAATGGATGCATTTATCTACAATTACATACGTAGATAGGAGAAAGGGACTATGAACAAAATGATGTCACCCAATAGTGGTGTGGGGTTTGCCATCTGGTACAGAATACCTTCTTGTCTCCACTTCTATGCAGTTCCTCTGTAGAGTCCTAGGCAGGTTTTACCACTAAGTTGTTAATTGGATGGGACCAATCAGGACTGGATATCGCCTTACCAAATGCCATCTATCTATGTACAGTATCTATCTATCTACGTGTCTTTTTCTGATCACTTCCCCAACTAAGCTAGTCAATCATTCCTACACCATTAATGGTTCTAGGTTTATCCATTTTAAGATGAAAGAACACAGATCTTCAAATCCATGTCCTTCTACCAATGTACATTTTTGATACAAATCACATTCCCTTCCCTTGTGCTGGGATTTATTTGATGCCATGAATAGGAAAGAATGGTAAATCTTCTGTTTGACATGATGTAAAATATTTTACACCTGAAAAATGTGTATCTTTTTCATGCATCTGATATAAGTGTGAATATTTAGAGGGAATTTATCACATAAACTGAGGCTCCTCAAGAAGGGCTGACTCAGTTCCTGAATATGATAAAAGGACAGAAAAATATCTGGAACAGCATTAAGTAAAAGGCCTCCAGTCCAAAATATGATCATTATAACTACAAAGTATTGTTATTTCCTCTCACACTGGACAACTCCATATTATATTCTTGTACATAGGAGGCAGTATTATAGAAGTTATATTCTTGTACATAGGAGCAGTATTATAGTAGTTATATTCTTGTGCATAGGGGCAGTAATATAGTAGTTATATTTTTGTACATAGGGGCAGTATTATAGTAGTTATATTCTTGTACATAGGGGCACTATTATAGTAGTTATATTATTGTACATACTGTAGGGGCATTATTATAGAAGTTATATTCTTGTACGTAGGAGGCAGTATTATAGCAGTTACATTCTTGTAGACAGGGAACAGTAGTATAGTAGTTTTATTTTTGTACATAGGAGAAATATTATAGTATTTTTATTGTTGTACATAGGGAGCAGTATTAACATGTAATAGTGATTTACCTGTAAATAGCATTGTAGAAGCTAAACATTTAAGTATCTATGGAAATTAGAAACCCGTGCTCCATCCTCGAGCAAGATGTGTGGAAAAATATTATGCTGTAAAATATATATTTAAATTACTGGAGCTAGCATTGCTTGAGAGAAGTCATTGGACATTGATTATTTGCAGCACGTCCTTGAACACGCATTCTACAGAATTGTCTATTGCACTCTTGATTGTGCCACCATTATATGGCCTGGGAGCGGGAGAAAGCAACCTTTGTTGTTTTCTCTTTGATACGCGGCACCCTGTGTTCAAAGAGGTTTCATTGTGATGAATGTGAAACCACAAAGGATATCAATTTTAGCAATGGCAATGCTGGCGATTTTACCCACATAGTTTAGAATTCCTTATGTGGCAGACGTCTTTTAAATAATCCATGAAAGAAATTCCATTTATAGATGGAGCAGAACTTAGTTGGTCCTTCTGCACAGTTTGTCATTCTGCATAACAGTCTAACAGTGCAACCCCTACCTAGTATAGACCAACGTTTGTTACTTATTTGGTGGATCTCTTACACTGTAGACCTTTTTAATTGTCCACGTGCCTACTTGTGACACCAAGGGGAAAAAATGTTCGATTTCCAGGCAACAGTATTCCTTCCATATCTCAAACTGGAACAGTTAAAGCAGCTGAACAGTGTTAGGATCCTTAAGACTACTCCCGATATCTCAGGTCCCTGGAGCAATGTTAGAATGCACAAAAGCTCTGCAACCAAAAACTTCAACTCAGCACCAATATCAGTCAATCTTATATGTGAATAGTATAACAATTATGTATATAAATTATGGCCACAGGATTGCCATCCTTTCTAGATATTTATGTCTAGACTCCTGGATCTCCCAAAATTGGCACTGAGTGTTCCTATGGCATGTTATTAAATATCTTTAGTCAATTCATGTGCCATGTGAGGGTACCTCCACTAGGCTAGTTCCACATTAGCACTAAAATCTTCCGACAGGCTGTTCGGGCAGGAGAATTAGTACCGGGATTCGGCTAGAGTGAACAAATCCTAGCACTTGTGCCAGAAACAGGCTGGATCTCCAGTGGGTCCCACTATATTTACTGGGGCCTAGCAGTGCTCCAACCCTGTCTAGCTATCCTGGATATGATGAAGTCCAGTTGGCTGTTACTAAAGGAATCTATGAGAAAAACCTGCATATGGTTCTGTATGAAACCAGTGGCCTATGGAGGTATAGCAGGGGCAAGAAAAATCTATGGTCCTTGTATTGTCGTTCCGTACAACCCAGCCATGGTCAAGAGGATGCCATTATTTTTATTTACTTTATTCACTTATATAGCGCTACTATATTCCGCAGTGCTTTACAGACATTAGCATCAAACTGCCCCCAATGGGACTCACAATCTAATTTCTCTATCAGTATGTCTTTGGAGTGTGTGAGAAAACCGGAGCACCCAAGGGAAACCCATGCAAACATGGGAGAACATACAAAGATGTTGTCTTTGGTTGGATCCAAGTAGAAGAAGGGGATCAGCACTCGAGCTTGTTTGAAAAATGCTGTTTTGCCGAAACGTGTTACATTTGCCAGTATTCTGTTTATGGCAATAAAGTGAAGATTTATTAGCATCAAAGGGTGAGCGCTGATCCACTTCTTCTACTTTGATGTATGGGCCTGCAACCCAGGATACGAGCACCAGCACCTTCTTCCAGAGTGCCATCTAATTATTTCTACAATTTGGTTGTATCCAAACCTAGAACCTCTGCTCTGAAAACATATATCTAGCAGCTTTATCAACATGGCAGCCTAGTAGGTCCTCACATAGATTTTAAAGACCACATTTTATAGAGTCTGATAATCAGAGAACTCATAACTCCCAATCCCCCCTCCACGAGCTTATTATCTTGCCCATATTACATGTGAGCTCACAGTGTATCTGAACTGTAAAACGCACTCATTGTTGACTTTCCACACGTGCAGCTAAAACCCCTGACTTGACAAATGAGATGTGACCTTGAAGTAAATTTGCCTATTATCTAGAAGCCAGGCAAGCAGATATTAAAAATGGACTTCATTTATTTTATGAAGAGTTGGGGCATGTCAAGCTGCTCATAATTAGTAATAAAGTAGTCTCTGCTCCAATACTCTTTATACTGTTTGTATTTTTTATTGATGAATTTGCGCTCATGTAGCCATCATTTACTGAGGGAACATCTACTGGTTATTTAAAGATTAAGTTTTGTAGCCTGAATCGGTTTGTTTGGTTCTTCAATGTAAATATACTTAGGTTTTTTTTTGTGTAATGTACATCCCTTAACCTGTGAAGTATTGTAATTTATATGTACCTTATGCCTAATTAGTCTTAGAAAACAAACCTAGCCATGCTTGGAATTTATAACATTACCATTAGCATAAATTAGGAACGAATGAAAATTTGTTTTTATCTTTTTTTTTTTTTTTTTTTTTTTACATTTTTTTGTACCAATTCTTTATTACATTTTTTTGCCTTGTACCATAAATGTTAACCAACGAAGGGCCAATAAAGATTCATGATTGCTAACCCGATGAGTCAAGCCAATGTTCTGTATTGAGATTGAGTTTATATATGAGTAGCATATATTATTTACTTATATTGATCTGACCGTTGGGTCGATAATGGGTTCTAAGCATACAAATGCAACAGCATCTCTCTCTTTAACCTACATATGCATGAATACCATGAAGAATAAGGGCATTTGCCTGAGATTTGTACATAAGGACAAGATTTTATCACTGCATTCTTAAAAATTAGCTGTAGCACTGCCACCTGAACTTGTTCTCAATAATGATAATACTTTTATAACTCTTATGCTTATAGAATGGATTTAAAAAATCTCCTAATTCTGATTTTTATGACTTGATCTGAAGGTCTTCGGTTTTTCACAATAAAAATTCATTACATTATCCTGATGTGCTAGAAGAATTCTCAACAGGCCTCAATTGACATCACATCCGCAATATGCCCCCATAGAGAAATATATTAGTGTACACATATCCTGACACAAAATCTCACTTCACTCTTCTTGGGATATGTTGGGCCAAGAGGAAATGTAAGTATGGAGAATTCTGTATATAGGAATTTTGCTATACATTATGAACTTTAAAAAAGGTTAAAAAAAAGGGTTTTCCGGTTACACAAAAAAAAATTACACCAGCATTCAACCTTACTTCTTTATATGTCAGGCTAGTTTCACACTACCATTAAAGACATCTGACTGGTTTTTCCAGTAAGAAACAGTTCGCCAGAGCTCTATGGATCCGGCATTGCCAGATGCTGCCTGAATACCCGCCGGGGCCATTAACTATAATAGGGACTGGTGGAGATCTGCCTACAATCTGACAAATATGACGAGAATCTGACAAATACCGCTGCATGCATATGAGCAAAAGGGGCAAATATATATAAAAAGGCTCAATTTATTTTTGGTGCTAACAGTGCTTAGCTTCAACAGGGCCCTTGAGGTCAGCAGTGTGCCCTCACTCGACCTTGGCCTTGGAATGGACCAATTCCGGCTCAGGTTAGAGATGATGGGGCTTGCTTTCATCAAGCACGATTAAACCAGAGGCTTTCATCTGAGTGAACAAAAAGAGCAACTAAAAAACAGGGTAAAGGATGGAAATTGCCCTCCAAAAAAGCCTCTATGGCTAGGAAAGCGTCCTTGCTGTGCCTCATTTTCTAAAATAAGAAAGGAACCATTCAGTAGCCGACATTCTACTCATAAGAGACACCTAAGACTGAAATATTAAAGGCAATTTAATTTTATTGGCAAAACTGTGAGAGGAAATGTACAAGCTGCGGGAAATCTGCTTGCAGTACAGTACATCTGTGTCTAGTTTATACTATTCCTATCATTAGTGCTCGAAAATGCTATTCTTTTCAAGTTATAAAAATAAAAGTGAACAATGCATTTCAATAGACTGGATAAGATGCTGAAGAGAAATGTGGAAATGTTATAGAGTAGAGAACTGCTAAACAGAGAGCAATGAAGGCCACGCAGTCAAGGGGCAAGCATAGAAGCGGGCCCAAGGAAAGGTCAGAGTAATCTGGGATCATTAACAATCAAGGGAACTTACCAACCACTGGAGATTGGGATTGGAGATTAATACATGGAATTTGACAAGCACTGATGGGTTTGACAACCAGAGTGCCTGCCAATCAGCAGAATGAAGAGGCTGCATTGTCCTGTATGGATAGAACTGAAGTAGACACAGCGACTTATAGATGAGCACATGTGCCCTTAAATGACCAAGGCCACCTTTTATTCTGCTGATCGGTAGGGATCTCATGGGTTGGACTCCTGCCGAACAAATATTGATGGCCTGAACTCATAGAAAACCCTTTAAAGTGTATTATAACTGACTCATGGGTCATGGCTTCCTCTAGTCATAGGTCCTCAACCATGACCTAATTACCAAATGATCAGTCTGCCTTTGGGTTCTTGTATAAATTTTTTTTTTCCATTGGACATTCTACAATTCTGTGTCCCCAATCTGGGCAACCACAGGCAGGATCATTAGTCAAAACTCAATCCACAAGTGTGGCTCAGGAAGCTCTGTAATCGCAAAGCCTATTATCTATCAGATATCCTGCTTCTACCTTGAAACCATTAACAAGCAGGTGAGTTGCTGATGATGGATATTATTAGCGCTTCATATGTCCTAATACCCAGGACAGATCATATTCATTATCAAAGACAATCAAAGATAGAGCTTGATTTGCTTTTTGCTGGCTGCACAAACTACTTTCCAGATAAGTTCATATACAGAATCATCTCAGTGCACTTTAAGATGATGGGACTGCTTTTGACACCACATAAAAATTCTCCACTTTGTTTACTGGTGAGAGCAGATGGCAAACTTCCTTAGCTTGGATTTGCCACTTTGAAGGAACATAGATCATGTAAAATTGATCAGCTGAGTTAATTATAAAAGGGAAGAGTTTGATGGATTAGCTGCTATCTAGCGAGCAAACTAATTTTATTATAAGTGAATATTGGCTGCTTTATCAGGAAGGGCGCGTGTGGTTCTCACACTCTTCACCCACAGATTAGGGGGTAAATATTCATAATTAGATAGTGAGAAATATCAGATTAAAAAGTTTTCTTCTCCTGCTCAGCAAGCATCCTATAGGTATCCTTCAGTTTTATTACAATCCACTTACACATTTATTAACAGGTCCAGAGAACTTCTATAGGTGGTTATAAGATAATGCTTGTATTTATGTTATCTATCTATCTATCTATCTATCTATCTATCTATCTATCCATCCACTATCTATCTATTATCTATCTATTGTCTATCTGCCGACAACTTCCATTGCTTTTCAATGGCTTTTGTTAAAGGATATCAAGATGAGTTACGAAATTTGAGTTAAGAGTTTGAGTGTTCTAGAGATGAGCGAACGTGCTCGTAACGAGCACTGTAGCGCTCGACTCCCCTGCGCTCGCATGGGTGCAGGCATCCACTTCTGTCGGGTGAGGAGGACGGAAGCGGATGCCTGCACCCATGCGAGCGCTCAGGAGCCGAGCGCTACAGTGCTCGTTACAAGCACGTTCGCTCATCTCTAGTGTTAACCCTACTACAACTGTATCTTATATATATGTCTGTCTCTACATCATCTGTCTATCTATCTTTCTATCTATGTTATAGCAAAAAAACACTACTGTATATGTAGCAGCACACTGTTCCTTGCAAAAAGACATATGTAGAAATTGAAAACATGGGTTAATCTGAATTGCATTAATGCTATACTTACTATTCATAAAAAATGGAAGCTCTTTGTGCACCTTTTTTTATCAAAATTATGTGAAGCCCATCTACCAGCAACCAGGTGGCTTCTGCAGGTGGGAACCTAACACTATAACACTTGCCTCTCCTGATCCTAAATAATCCTACGAAATTCTGGACAGTGTAGGATCCAGAGTTATTATACTCTGCTTAAAAGCCCTAAGCAGAGCGGGAGTGCTATCTCACATAGTTCATATGCTTTTTCATATCTATTTCTTATCTAATATCTATCTATCTATCTATCTATCTATCTATCTATCTATCTATCTATTATCTATCTATCTATATATCTATAATCTATCTATCTATCTATCTATCTATCTATCTATCTATCTATCTATCTAATCTATCTATCTATCTATCTATCTATCTATCTATCTATCTATCATTACCTATCTAATGTCTGTCTGGTATAATTTACCTGTATTCACTATTACTCCTGGGTGTTGTACTGTATGCTCCCTATTTGTTCCACTGTGTTTTAAGGAATCAGAAGTTAATACATTTCTATAAATATCTTACTGACCTAGATGTATTGATCTATTGAAGAATTAAATTAACGGTGGCTCATATAATTAAATGATTGAATGGAAGCATCACTTTCGGAAGTATTGTAGAAACATGGGATACACGCTGAGTGCATGCTGAGGTGTAGGAATAAATACAAATTAACAGTGTCATAAAATGACATATCCATCAAATAATACTGATTATCTAGAACAATGGAATCATGTCTGTGTTATACAGTCCTGCCTGTCATGTCTATTGATGCCTTATTTAAATTAAAAATGTCATTGTTCAGGTTCTATAGGGATGGAGAATCTCAAACAAAGGGAGTTTTTAGACATAGTATTGATAGTAATGTGTTGGTTAACCCATTGATTTACAACAACTCCTGGTGCAGAATTTAGTCTCCACGAGAAAACCGACAACTAAGAGTTGGTTGTAAAACATTTTTATGGAATCAGCAGTAAATTGTTTGATATTTCAGCATCGCCTCTTACACTTCCCTTTGCATTTAATGCATTCTTTTTTTGGCAGCATTATGTTTTGTTAACCTTAAAGGTGTTGTCCAGCTTTTTTTTTTTTTTACATTTTCCCCCAAGTCAGCTGGACCTGTGGAGAAATCCATACTCACCTGCTCCCCACTGCTCCATTCCAGATTCCTTAACCCCCTGCTTCTCTTTACTGGTCTTTCGGTCTTCATCTGTCAACGTCCACATGGACAGTGCCACATGTGCCACTGCAGCCAACGACTGGCCGCAGTGGTGATTTGTCTAGTCTTTGGCTACAGCGTCACACAGGCCCCTGTCCGTGCGGTAGTTGACAGTCAGGGACCAGAAGTCCAGTTATGAAAGCCAGTCAGGGAGCTGAAATGGAGCAGCAGCGGACAAGTGAGTATGGATTTCTCCACAGGAAAAGCTGACTGGAGGGCAAATTAAAAGAAATGGACAAGAAGGGGTTCAGAAATCACCATCTTTCCTCACTTCCATGGGCTATATGATTTTGGTTTGTTTTGCTTAGATTCAGAGTAGATGGCATCTTGTGCCAACCAACAGTAATACTTTCATGAAGTTTGAGTCTTGGAATTAAACCTTCCCATATAAAAAAATATCCTTGCACTTATTTGGAGTGTGTCTATTGTTGGGTCAGCCAGCCAACCTATAGCAAAAAAGCAATGTTCCCAGTTGCCACACTAATGAGTTATGGATGACAATGTCCAAGAGATAGCGTATGAAGAGGTAAAATTGATCAGGCATGTGTGGCTGATTTTTGGTAACCATGGTAGATAACCCATTGCCAGTCTTATACCCAATACCCTATTAAATGAACATGCATATATGGCTGAACATTCATATTTATGGGTGAGTCAGGAGGAATAGTTGTTGCTCCTATTGGCATTCTGCAATGTATGAGCAGCTGAGACACCAAAGTTGGTCATACATTTCAGATATTTGCTACTAGATAACTGCTGTCAAAAGTCATAATGCTTGACCTTAAAGCAAAATCTATAACAGCCTCTCCCCCCCCCTTCCCGTCTACCATGTGCTCTTTATAATACTAGTGTCTTCTTAGGACCTTTAAACCCAGTCAACCCCATCACCACTTCTTTGGCAGAGAAATTTAGGAAAAACAGTTGTATGCAAATCTAGTAGCTCACCTAACGTTGGTAGATCCAATGGCAAATTGCAGTTTAAAGGTGTCTGGAATCATAGATATTTAAAAGGTAATGGATCTAAAGGCAAGAGGCAACAAAATAAAGCATACTCACCATGGCTGACAGGGTTTCCAAGTTTATGAAATTTAGAAGAATGGAAGAACCTAGCAGATTGTACCAAAGTTGGAACAATATTTTAATAAATTGTGACACTCACTTTCTTCAAGCTAGATCTCTCGTTATGTAATGCACATATTACAAGGAAATAACACATTTAATATTATGTACACACAAACCGGGACAACTGGCGACCATCTATCATAGTGGAAAGACAGAAGGAAGAAATCTCCAGGCACTTTGTCATGTTAAAAGGACAGTTGTCCAATATACCATTTAGTTGTTCTGTGGTTTTCATACACTTTGCAAGTAAATTCTATATTTGATTGCCCCTGCTGAGATATTAAAATTTATTTACACAAAGGCCTGTGCTCCAGGATGCTTATAATTTTTTATTCTTTCTTTCCAGAAAGTCTCATTGATTGGAACTTTGGAAGCATCATTATGAAGATGCTGGTTTTATCTAAAAGATATCTTGTAGAAGCCTGTCCTTGAGTATTTAATATGTTACCTATGTATTTCAGCTCCTTATAGAATACATTTATTGAAGTCAGTGTGCCATAAGATGGACTCTCTTAAATCAAGCATGCACAAAATTGTGGGTTCAATTGTACTAACTAAACAATCATCCTAAAATGTGGATCAGGGGAGCAAATTGCATGTAGCATGTAAAATGGCTGAATTCCAGTCCCTACTTGTCAGTCCTACAAGCCAATGGAAGTCCAGGGATATCTGGAATGACACCAGTGCTCCACCTTCTCATTTGAAGATGTCACAAGAGTCTACTGGCCCCTTCTGACTTGATAAAGACTTCATAATAATTTAGCTTTGAATAGGAATGTTATAGATGCCCTAATTTATTTATATGAACATTGAACCAAGTAGGTCACCAATGGGATAAATCTAAAGTAGATACTGTTAGTAGCCTTTTTTTATTGTTTGCCATTCTTGAAATTTGGATAGCAATGAAGTGCTGACAAGAATTTTCTTTGGTGTCATTTTGAAGATAGTCAACAAATTCAATGGAGAGGTGACCTCCATTATGAGGAAGAAATCGGAATTTGGACAGAGACCAACGACAAAGTCCTGCATTGACTGGCAAGGTGACATTGTGTGTCATATCAGCATTCATGGCCAGCTCCCTTTTCCTCAGAGAGTAATTATTTCTTTCAGAGCGAAAGGTCCAATTTGCTGTAAAGAATGGAGCCCCAGGTAAAATGAAAGAACTGGCTGTGAGCTTACTTGACATGAAAGTGGCATAGAATGGACTTTGCATCATGCGTGCTGTTTATTGCGGCTCGAGGTTGGTTTCTGTAGCTTTTTATTAGTCAGAAGGAACGTATATCATGATTTCAGTGGAGACACTAAGGGTTATTTAAGAACATAGCTCCAAGGGGCTGATATACTGTAAGAAAGTCAATAAGACGTCAGCAATTAGTTTTAAGGTTTCTATTACATGTTCATCAATAATAGTCCAAATTAGTTATGTATATATATATATATATATATATATACATACACATATTCAGGCATAAGGATGTATCAGGATGCCAGGGCTATCAAGACCCAAATCTAAACTTTTTTGAAAAAAATTTGCCCCTTTGTACTCTGTCCTTTGGTAAAAATCTCCATCTTGGTCTCCTAAATAGGTTGAATCTCTATCTGGGTCTTCTAAATGTGTTACAGATACGACAACCATTCATGGCAACCGTTCCAATGCCCATAGATGTTGGTGATTAGCTTTCCAAACCCTTCAAAAAAGTAGGAATAAGCCAGCATTTTTATATTATTTACATCCTACTTTTTAGATGGTCCTGTTTGGTTACAAATTCCTCTTTATAAAATTATAAAATCCCATTTACGAGGCTGGAAGGACTGGATGAACAGAACTATAGATAATTACAGGTGTATTTGCACTGCCTACACTGTGTTCACTTGTGGATGCCCTGGGAAAGCTCCTGTCACCCCCACTCACTCAATAGAGGCCAAAAAATTCGGTCCTTTTGTCCTCTGTCCTCCTGGTGGACATCTGTGTACCCTTCCTTTACTATATAGGTATATAGAATAGCATACTTGACAATTCTATTCTATACAGATGAATCCAGTATAACAAAGCATACCATGCATTAAAGAAGAACTCCCGACAAAAATTTTATTCCATGTCCTGCTAGAAATGTATATGATATAATCTGTAGTGAATGTCATTTTCCTACCAGTATCTGAATTTTTGACTTATATAATCCGGAAGTTTCTTATCTGTGTCATGTGACTAGGAATTAGACCCACCAACTCACACAGAGACTTATGTGGACAGGAAGTCTAATTCTCTATGTATTCCTATGAGATTGAAAGTGAGGCTCTCATAGGAATGAATAGAGCAGTTACCTGCTTTCTGTCCTGGGTCAGTTGGAGGTCAGTGAGTTGGTCACATGACCCAGCTACAATAAGAAGATAGGTTTTTACTCACAGAAACAGTCACTGATAAGAAGATGACATTCACTACAGATTATATCATGCACCTTTCTAACAGGTCAGAGAATAAAAATTTTTGCGGGAGTTCTTCTTTAAGTTTTCTAATGAGGATGCCTAAGGGTGATATGTATCACTGTATGCCTCTACAGTAACAGTATACTGTATGTTGGTGGCAACCTCCCAATATGTTCCTCTGATGTACACTGCCAACAGTGTGAATGCACTCTTAAACTTTGCTGCAAAGTTAGCTCACTTCACTATGGACTAGCTTTTGTCAATGGGCCCTATTGAAGTAGATCTTTAAAAACAACCCCTGTATCATAGAAAGAGGTCCTCTGCTTAAGACAGCTTCCGTGATTCACAGCAGAGAGACATTAGGTATTAGTGGCTCCCACTCTAGTGGCCCTATCTCCATCTATAACACAGATGCCACCATGTAATACTACATTTCCCCTGTAGTGGCCACTGGCTTCAATATTGTTTCGCAATTAGCCTTGAACATCAGGGATTTCAGAATCCAGACCATTGATGATCAGATGACAGATGGGCCAGTCTCATTCCAAAAAGGGGTTGTCATGGAGAATCAACTCCATTTAGACCCTATATCCTCTTAACATTCTGGTTTGGTTTGTCAGGCATTCCAAATCTCAGATTCACACAGAACTCTATGCATTTTAAATTGTAAATCCAATAAATTTGTAGCAAAGTATGAAAGTCACAATATACCACATCTCTTAGCAAATTTCTGTAAATTTGATTGAGATCCAACTCGATTAATCAATTGGCTGATTCGATTTGACCTAAATTGAAAGTACTTTGATTGTCCTGAAGCAGTAGATGACATTCTCTCTCTCTTTCCAAAAATTCTCTTGAATTGAATCACCTAAAATTCTGATTCTACAGAAGCCATTTTCTTCCAAAAGATTCGGGTCAAATTTGGATTCTATAGAATCGATTTTGCGCATCTCTACTCATCGACATAGAAAGCAATGGGAAATGACTGCATGTAATATCCTAGGACCTGCCATATGACATGGATAAGGTTGTGTGTTTTTTCTTAGTTTTGTGACGGTATGGATTTTTTTTAATCTCCATTCTGTTTTTGACAGCAGATAGACTGTAAAAATATCCTTACATCGAGAGATCATTGATTTCTATGGAGTAATGGAATGTCTGAGCACACACTGATCCTAACAGAGTCAGATGTCAGAGCGGGATGAAGAAGAAGTAAAACATGCTTCACTTTCCCTTCATCTGTCTCTTTTAGCACCACTGTGCTCCTTTCCTTCACAGAAATCAATAACATGTTTGTAAGTATCCATCTCCCCTCCGACCCCATGTCACAAAAGTAACAGGAGACGCAAGTGAAAGTAAGTGCGGTGAGCATGAGCGAGTATTAACAAAGCCAGCCTCAGACGGGCTGACAAGGAGATAGTCCACATTTATATCTTTCCGGTGACACTGCTGCCGAAATGAGTGCGGCTGTGAAAATGGCAACTTGCCCTTGAATGGTGGTGAGCAGTACAAGATAAACACGTAGGAGTACATACATATACACTGGCATGTCAACGTCTTCTTAACTGTTTGTAACTCATATAGTATCTGTCTGAGCAAGGACATTTAATAGTGATATATAATATAAACCAAGGATGCACAGCCCTCCAGCTGTTGTAAAACTACAGTACAACTCCCACCATGCCCTGCTGCAGGCTCATAGCTGAAGGCTGTCCGGGCATGTTGGGAGTTGTAGTTTTGTAACAGCTGGAGGGCCGCAGGTTGGGAATCCCTGATATAAACCATATGAAAAGTTAGGTTTACAGTCGGGTGTCCTGCGCATTAACACAAAGGCTTATCATGCTCGCATAGATTAACAACGTACAAGGTCTGAATGTCTGCAAAAAATATCTGGATCACAATACCGAGAACTGTGGGCTGTGATCTTCCAAAGCAGCAGCATGGGGCATGTAGACACACACATAGACAGTGATCCCTCAAGATACAATGGCCTCAGGATACAATATATTCAACATACAATGGTCTTTTCTGACCCATCGTAAGTTGAAACTAAACTGAACATACAATGTGTCAGACTCAGATCCAACCAGTTAAGACCACTTCTCTGGTAAAATATCTGTATTAGTTCCTAGTTATCAGCTGTTCCTGACTGTTATATGTAAGGACATATTTTATCTGTCTTAGTTATCTGCTTATTTTTCTTAAATCTTCATATTCTCTCATCTTGGAAGACATTTTGTGGCTTTGGAACTGATTACTCAACTTACAATGGTTTCAACATACAATGGTCGTTCTGGAAACAATTAATATTGTAACTTGAGGGACCTCTGTATACATATAGACAATTATAAATCTGTGTCTGTGTACAGTACTACAGTAGATTGCTACCAGCATAGACTGATGAGACCAAGGGTGTGACTGCAGTGGCTAAAATGGTTTTAGTCCCAAATAGTCCCTTTGCTACATAGATTGAGGCAGTACTAGAGATGATTACGTGATACAGTTTGGGTTACTTTGTTACCAGTTTTGCATTGGGGCCCAAGAGCTTAATGCCTCAATTAAATGGGAAATGGGGCAGACGTTTCACAAAATTCTGAATCTATTTTATCTTCCTGATTGAATCTATTAAACGTTATGTATTTGCTAGAACTTAAAAAATGCTGTTAAAGGGGTTGTCAGAGTATTTAATACTTAATCCTCAGGATAGATCATCAGTATTTGATTGGTGGGGGTCCAACTCCCAGTGCCCCTGCCAATCAGCTGTTCCATCATTTCATTCTATCAGTATGGCAGGCAATGTTTAATATCAGATCAGTCTTAGTATTCTCCCCACTAGTCACAGCATTGCAGGCCGTGTCTGTCCGCACTTATGTATCTAAACATGTAGCGAATTAGTGTCAACGTTCCGCTGCTCGCATCCACATTAATTAACCAACATGCTATCATACCGTCTCACTGTGCAATGAAGAGATTGAAAATACGTGTCAGGGTAAGAAAATCCTGGAGGGCGTCCAATGGCCGTGAGTGGGTTGGGGGCGCCAAATATCTGCTTATGAATCATAAACAAAGCAGATAAAACAGAAGGGGGAGTTTAAGATAAATCATCTAATTGGACTATATAAAATATACTGTATATGTATTTAGTATTTGTATGAAAAGTAGTTTTCAGTTATAGAGTCTATCTATCTATCTATCTATCTATCTATCTATCTATCTATCTATCTACCTATCTAGAATCTATCTATCTAGCTAGTAATTATCTATCTATCTATCTATCTATCTATCTATCTATCTATCTATCTTATCTATCTATCTGTCTATCTAGTATCTATCTATCTATCTATCTATCTATCTATCTATCTATCTATCTATCTATCTATCTATCTATCATCTAAATATCTATTATCTATCTAACTATTTATCTATCTATCTATTATCTATCTACCTACCTATCTAGTAATTATCTATCTATCCTATCGATCTATTTATCTATTATCTATTCTATCTATCTAGTATCTATCTATCTATCTATCTATACTATCTAATCTATTCTATCTATCTATCTATCTATCTATACTATCTATCTATCTATCTACTATCTATCTATCTATCTACTATCTATCTAGTAATTATCTATTCTTATCTATCTATCTATCTATCTAGTAATTATCTATCTATCTATCTATCTATCTATCTATCGATCTATCTATTTATCTACTATCAATCTATCTATCTATCTATTATCTATCTACCTATCTATCTAGTAATTATCTATTCTATCTATCTATCTATCTATCTATCTATCTATCTATCTATCTATCCTATCTATCGATCTATCTATTTATCTACTATCTATCTATCTATCTATTTATCTTTCTATTATTTATCTATCTATCTATCTAGTAATTATCTATCTATTCTATCTATCTATCTATCTATCTATCTATCTATCTAGTGAATTCTACTGAACTCTTTTTCAATCTGCTGGTGAACCATAAATAAGTAATTATTTTTGCACTATGACATTTTATGGTTATATTGCTCCATACAATCATCAGTTGCTGCTAAAGCAGCAAAACAAGAGCAGAGATCTTGGGATTGTGTGTCTCATCTCAGTGGCGCTCATGTGTGTAATAGCTTCATCACCAATAAAAATCCTCTACACATTATAAAGAGGCAGAGGATGATTTAATTCCAGGGTTGCAGCAGAGCACTGTACTGCAATAGCTATAGTGAAACGTCTCCTCACTGGGACCTGTCATTGTTGTAGAACAATGGTCACCAGGGCTAATATTTTTGGGGTTCTCCCTTGTAATCCCCATAAAATCTTGCTCTTCCTTAGAATATTCTACTCTTTAACAGGATCCCCCTTTACTATAAAATAATGCCCAAGGCTGGGCTTTCTCATGATGTTGACTCTGTGGGTGGACAGAACCGGTCATAGGAGATTTGGCTACTTTGTCACGACTCACATTCCATTGTATGTTGCAGGCGCAATGAGGCCACCCCCCGTCATTGAACCCCTCAGATGCATCTGACAGTAGCATGGAGGCCTTTCAGGGGTTACTCAGGGTTAAAAAACCCCACATACCTCATCCATTTGCTTGTGAAGAGGCCATCTGAGCCATCTTGATTGGAGAAACCACGCAAAATATTGTGCATGGTGACATGATGACATCACCATGTCATCACGCTGGATGGGTAGGATGACCATCATCACTGATGACGTCACTGCGCCCAGCCAGCGGGCTAATATGGTGACGTCACACATCACCACGCGCAAGATTTTGCGTGGTTTCTTCAATCAAGATGTCCACAATGTCCTCTCCGCGAGCAAACTGATAAGGTGAGTATGCAATTTTTTATTTTTTTTTAAACCACCATTACAGGAAAAATTGATTAGTTACCACAAAGAGCGAGGAAGTTCAGCTTCGTGGCAAATCGACTCTTTCCTGAAATTCGGATCAAAGTCAATTAGTTTCACTTCGATTTGCTTAAAACCAAGGGTGAGTTCACATCACCATTATGGATTCCGTTATTGTTTTCCGTTATAACATGGTTATAAAGGAAAATAATGGAATCCATAAGATGGAAGTCAAAACGGAAACCTTTAAACAGCATTCTGTTTTACTTTCCTTCATAATAGAAGTCTATGGGCAATCATAACGGATCTGTCTGGTTTCCTTTATGCAGAACGGGAAAAAAAGGCTTCCGTTTTGACTTCTGTTTCATGGATTCCGTTATTTTCCTTTATAACCATGCTATAACGGAAAACAATAACTGAATACATAACGGTGATGTGAACTCACACTAATATTGATACAGGAGCCAATGGGCTCCTAAGAGGATGGGGCTGTCATCTACATACATTATGATATGTATTTCACTGTGTATTAATGTATGGGGAATTTTTATGCTTAGTATTCATTTAAGCAGGATGGGTATTCCAGGACAATGATACAATTCTAGATACCGCAGTTTACTACAGCTCAGCATCTTAATCCCTCCTATGACTCACACAGAAATATTACAGGTAAATGTTAATTGAGCAGTTCCCCTGAATTTAAGTCGTTAACCTTACATAGATTTTTAAAGACAAATCATGTCCCTGCCGTCACTTCCACGACTACGAACCCAATGACAAAACCACATCAAATAGAAATCTTTCAGCTTCCTCCACAGGCAGTGTGTCAGATGTAGCAGAGTTGGCAAAAACAAGGTGATTTCGCAATGTGGTTTACATAGGACTGCAAGTCAACATACTGGAAGGGGTTTTCCGGGAGTTAACTACTGATGACCTATCCTCAGGATAGGTCATTAGTATGTGATTGGTGGAGGTCCGACACCTGGGACCTGCGCCGATCAGCTGAAAAGGTAGGCCTTCTCTCAGCTCACCAAGCACAGTGCCGTACATTGTACAGCGACTCTGCTTGGTATCACGCTCAGTTCCATTCACTTGAATGGGGCTGAGCCGCTCCTAGGCCACGTGACTGATGAACGTGACGTCACTGGCCTAGGAAAAGCTAAGAGAAAGCCTCGGTACTCACGGGAGCGCCGGTGCCTTTTCAAATGGCTGATCGGCGGGGGTCCTTGGTGTCAGACCCCCACCGATCAGTAGTTAACTCCCGGAAAACCCATTTAAAGGGGTTTGCCATCTAAAATATTTATGGCATATCTATGGATGTCTTCATGGTAAGGGTTTGTTACCTAGGACCACCATATATATGAGGAATGGCATACCTTGTGTGTAGGTCTCTCCATTCAGGCTAGAACCATCTACTTGATAGAATTAGTCCAGGGGACCCTCATTTTCTCAGATGGTTAGGGGTCCCCCATCTGCTATAGGTTTAAAGCACATCCAGTAGATATGCCATATATTTCTCAGGTGGCTAAACTTTGAGTGCTATTATGAGGCATCAAAGGCTTAGGAAAAACCCATTCAGCTCTGCTACATCTGTGCACGCATATTGTGCATTTACAATAACGTTCAGCTTTCAGATTTGGTCTTTATATGTAGCAAGAGAGATATAAATAATTCTGAGAGCGATATTGGTCTGTTCCTTCCAGAGTACTGCATCCCTAATAGAGTGTAGCCTTTGTGACATAACTCACGGTGTAGCGCAAACACCCCATCAATAGTGCGGCGGCTCATTTCATTGTCCTTAGTGCATGGAATCTTCATTATTTGCACTCTTGATAAAAGGCGAAATATCCAGCGGATCAGCACTAGTCCATTTAACGGAGAGAAATGATTTATCTAATCGCTAGCAGTGGACATCCTCTGTTTACTCGAGTAATAAAGAGCCTCCATAGTGATGGACTGCGGTGGGGGAGGGGACAGAAGCTGGTTGTCATTGAAGAATAGTGAGCTTCTTTAGCTAAGAGAACAGCACATGTCTAGCTCTCTAGGATTTAAAGGGATTGTCGTTGCCGAGCAATCTCCTTTTGTACAAACGGTCTCCTGATTATGAGATGGTTGCTCGGTGTCCCATTGATGTGACCACTATCGATCACTGTGATCAGTGGTGGAACCTGGCAGCAAGTGTTTCATTTCTCTGCAGTGCCACCACAGGACAGATGAGGAATTACACAAATCCTAAGGATTCAAAGGCCTTTTCCATGTAAGGAATGGAGGTTTTGCATCCTGCAGAGGGAGAACTGCTCTTTACCAGGTTTCTTAGAGAGGTTGTCTCTTAAATGGACTTTTGGTCCCGGTCTTTCACCTTCCTCACTGATGGGGTTGACTGGCTTCAGGGGTAACACTGACCATGACCTTGCCCAGTGAAGGGACAACTGTTCCCTCTAAGTTGTGTTCTCTGGAAGAAAGTAAAAAATTCCAAACTCTTCAGCAGGTGAAACCATTGCTGGGTTCGTTAATCCTCCTTAGTATGCTGTTTTAACCAGTGACGTAACTACGCTGGACTGGGCCCCAAAGCAAATTTTTGAAAGACCCCCTCCCCTAGCAACTTCTTCGCAACTCCCAACTCATTTGCGACCCCCATTTCTGTAGCTAGTCAAGAATGAGCTCTCAGTCAAGGCCCAGTAGCCGTTCCGTCTGTTTTCTACAATGTCATTATATATAATGTAATTATATAATACTGTTAAGTGGGCTCTGACAATAACATTTTTTAGTCTTCCTCCTGAGGGGGCCCCTTGTGGGTCTGGGCCCCAAAGAAGCTGCTTCCCCTGCTTCCCCTATAGCTACGCCCCTGGTTTTAACCCTCTCCTTTCCAAAGTGCACATTTTAGAGGGAAAACTTGAAGGAAGCCCAGGAGCCATAGAGTCTGAACACAGGGGAACAGATAAGTCGGCTTTCTCACAGGGGGAAGGGAAGAGTAAAACAAAAAAAAAGGACAATCCCTTTAAGGTTTTGAAGGCTCCTAAAATAAATAAATGTGAGATAAATACTGTAGATAAAAAACTAGATAGATAGATAGATAGATAGATAGATAGATAGATAGAAAATAGATAGATATGAGATAGATAGATAGATAGATAGATAGATAGATAGAAAATAGAGAGAGATGATAGATAGATAGATAGATAGATAGATAGATAGATAGATAGATATTAGATAGGTAGATATGAAATAGATAGATGATAGATAGATAGAAAGAAAGAAAGATAGATAGATAGATAGATAGATAGATAGATAGATAGATTTTGTCACAAGAGAACACAGATAACACTGTCAATTTTACGGATTAAGATAGATAGATAGATGTTTTTTGCTTTAGATAGATAGATAGATAGATTATAGACATGATATTTTATAGATAAATGTGAGATACTGTATTGCTAACAAATTAGGTAACTTGCTAACAAATACACCATTTTAGGTTCAGATACTCTTTAAAGAGAGACAACCCACACCGCGTTAAAAATAGTAAAATAATCAAGTACATTTATTGAGGGAATAAGAATAATCAGTCAAATATATGTCCTTTTTAGCAAAATACGGTAAATACACCAAATACAACACTTACAAACAATAAGGGGTAAGACAAAGGATAACACAAATACTAATTACATATTTACAACCACACTTCATCTAGAGTCCTAACTACATCCAGAATGAAGGTACATACATCACCAATTGAGTTAGCATCATCCGATAGCAATACACATCAGCTGGGAGCCCGTTTCAGCGAGACTATCAGAGACTCGATTGGGAACCATTTTCCTAGGCAAGACGTCTCCTCCTAGGTGAACTCCAATGTCTTGCTGAAACTGTCCAGCTTTTATACTGTTTTAACCAAAGAGCTTCACCCCCTAATGGAATGTAGCTAGATTACACAATCCATGATGGTCACTGTGCATATATTGGTTTTCTGGTATTATTATGAACCTTGGAGTGGCCAATTCTCAGATCCTCAATAAATCAGAATCCCAAGACAAACTATGCAGATAATGCTAATTGTCCTGCACATATAGCTTTCCCAACAGATCATTGTTCATTTACACATCATCAAATACATAGAACAATACCTTGTACACATGTTTTCTATGTCCAGTCTATCAGATAGAATGAACAAAGCTTTCCCCAAACATTTCCCCACCAGTTTCATTGTTTTATTTCATCTATCAGAAATATACAAGGTCTCAAACAGGTAAGACAAATGACAAGGACACAGTTTAACTATTCATATACAAACACTGCCAAACAGTCTTCAATTCACTCAGAGGGAAGAATAATTTAATCAGACCCTATGGATTCCAAATGATCAGAAACATATTCATATTTGCACTTCAGATACACAGATAGATCTCTATCTATCTACAGTACAGACCAAAAGTTTGGACACACCTTCTTATTCATGAGTTTTCTGTATTTTCAGGACTATGAAAATTGTAGATTCACACTGAAGGCATCAAAACTATGAAATAATACATGTGGAATTATATACTTAACAAAAAAGTGTGAAACAACTGTAAATATGTCTTATATTTTAGGTTCTTCAAAGTAGCCACCTTTTGCTTTGATTACTGCTTTGCACACTCTTGGCATTCTCTTGATAAGCTTCAAGAGGTAGTCACCTGAAATGGTTTTCACTTCACAGGTGTGCCCTGTCAGGTTTAATAAGTGGGATTTCTTGCCTTATAAATGGGGTTGGGACCATGAGTTGTGTTGGGCAGAAGTCAGGTGGATACACAGCTGATAGTCCTACTGAATATACTGTTAGAATTGGTATTATGGCAAGAAAAAAGCAGCTAAGTAAAGAAAAACGAGTGGCCATCATTACTTTAAGAAATGAAGGTCAGTCAGTCTGAAAAATTGGGAAAACTTTGAAAGTGTCCCCAAGTGCAGTCGCAAAAACCATCAAGCGCTACAAAGAAACTGGCTCATATGAGGAAAGGAAAGACCAAGAGTCACCTCTTCTGCGGAGGATAAGTTCATCCGAGTCACCAGCCTCAGAAATCGCAGGTTAACAGCAGCTCAGATTAGAGACCAGGTCAATGCCACACAGAGTTCTAGCAGCAGACACATCTCTACAACAACTGTTAAGAGGAGACTGTGTGCAGCAGGCCTTCATGGTAAAATAGCTGCTAGGAAACCACTGCTAAGGACAGGCAACAAGCAGAAGAGACTTGTTAGGGCTAAAGAACACAAGGAATGGACATTAGACCAGTGGAAATCTGTGCTTTGGTCTGATGAGTCCAAATTTGAGATCTTTGGTTCCAACCACCGTGTCTTTGTGCGACGCAGAAAAGGTGAACGGATGGACTCTACATGCCTGGTTCCCACCATGAAGCATGGAGGAGGAGGTGTGATGGTGTGGGGGTGCTTTGCTGGTGACACTGTTGGGGATTTATTAAAAATTGAAGACATACTGAACCAGCATGGCTACCACAGCATCTTGCAGCAGCATGCTATTCCATCCGGTTTGCATTTAGTTGGACCATCATTTATTTATCAACAGGACAATGACCCCAAACACACCTCCAGGATGTGTAAGGGCTATTTGACCAAGAAGGAGAGTGAAGGGGTGCTACGCCAGATGACCTGGCCTTCACAGTCACCAGACCTGAACCCAATCGAGATGATTTGGGGTGAGCTGGACCTCAGAGTGAAGGCAAAAGGGCCAACAAGTGCTAAGCATCTCTGGGAACTCCTTCAAGACTGTTGGAATATCATTTCAGGTGACTACCTCTTGAAGCTCATCAAGAGAATGCCAAGAGCAAAGCAGTAATCAAAGCAAAAGGTGGCTACTTTGAAGAACCTAGAATATAAGACATATTTTCAGTTGTTTCACACTTTTTTGTTAAGTATATAATTCCACATGTGTTAATTCATAGTTTTAATGCCTTCAGTATGAATCTACAATTTTCATAGTCATGAAAATACAGAAAACTCTTTGAATGAGAAGGTGTGTCCAAACTTTTGGTCTGTACTGTATCTATCATCTATCTATCTATCTATCTATCTATCGATCATCTTCTATCTATCTATCTATCTATCTATCTATCTATCTATCTATCTATCTATCTCATATCTATCTATCTATCTATCTATCTCATATCTTCCCACTGAATAAAACAATTTAAACAGTCTGCAGCCGTCCTTCTTCTATAAACCTGTTCGTTTCTCACTAATACTTACTCCTCTGGTTTATTACCTCCACGTGGCTACTGAACAGCAAGTCATAAAATTAAGAACCTGTGAATGTTGCACTAAAGATTAAAATAATGGCAAAACAATTAAAACAGTTTTTCCCCGTGGTCTTGTCTTACTTTTCCTTTAAATCACCTGGACAGAGACGTTTTACTTGATGCCCCAGCATAAAAAAAGTGTTCAGTAGTTTTATGACAAGGATATGACGCTGTAGATCAGAGTATGTGACAGTTTTGTGGATTGACAGAATAAGGAGACTTAACGCTATGGTTCTTTGAAGATGGTGCATTGCTGGGAAATTTTTTTTTAATAAAATGTAATTTTATAATACTCAAATGTCATTACATTGATATCGGCATTAGGTGGCGTTGTTGCACAGAATCACTTTATTTGTAGAACTTACCTCTGTAATAACTTTAAGGCATTCCCCATCGAGATCAGGGGTGCAGAGGTGGCAGTCACCACTGGCCACCGGTGACTGAGGGGCTCAAAGGCCTCTCCACCACATAAATCACAAATGGTGGCTGAGGGTCTGTTCTGGTTACAGATTTTGCATTAGAGCCCAGGAGTCAGATTATTAGTGTAGAGCAAATCAAACCTGACAAAGTGGAATTTGATCAGAGTTTCAGGGAAAATTTGATTTGCTGCAAAGCCGAATTGCCCTGAAATGGGTTAAAAAATAAAAAAAAAATCTAAAAAAAAACCCCTCATCTGTTTGACTGCGAAGGCGTCTCTTGCCATCTTGATTGAACATCCCTCTCGGAAGCTCGTGTGCAGTGAAATATGCTGTCACCATGCTGGCCGATGTAATGACATCATCATGGGCTGCGCAATTTTGCGCTGGATCTACAATCAATATGGCGGCGGTCAGCTCTTCGCGATCAAATGGATGAAGGTAAGGTTTTTTTTTTTTTTGTATTTTCTACTGTAATATCAATGTTAGATGCCACAATCTGCTATGAACACGGCATCTGAGGGGTACAATGACAGGGAGCAGCGCATTCACACCCACTACTTACAAAGAAATGCGCTTCATAATGAAGTAATTTATCACAAAGCAAATTTTTTTGTAAAATTTGGTGAAGCAGCCCAATTGAGTTTTTCAATACTTCTCTCATCTCTACTCATTACATATTTACTGGCACTATTATGTAAGCATATATGTCCGGTCATTATATACTGTACATTTCAGTTTTTCACACTGTATGGTTGTATTCTTTAGACTCCACATGACACCATAACTGTGGAAGCATTTTTCGTCTCCCACGAATTACCGTATTTCCCTGTGGCCTACAAATTATACATAAGGACTCCAGCCTTGGGTTTACCTGCAGTCTTTACAAATTTTCAATGTGTTGACAAGTGACAAACTGAGCTCTTCTGCAGTTGACAAACAGAGCACTGCTACATCTGTCTTTCGGCATTTGCTTTCGACTGGTTATGTTGTGGAAAATAGATGTAATCGCCTTCCTAGACTGTTTAGTTTAATTGCCGTGAATACAGACATTTTCAGTCCCTCAATTCCCACCATTTTCTCAATAGTATGGTAAAGTAAAGCGATGTATGACAACAGCGTCAGGTGTTTAGCCGCATCATGTGTCTATAAATAAAGCTCCGCACGTGAGATGTCATCTGAAAATTCTTCTTGAAAGGTCTGGAGAAGTTTAGTCGCAAAGCTTAACCATCAGTGTTTCACAGCAGATGCTGCCATTTTGAGGTCTTGTTCAGTATATGGGAGGCTTCACACACAATAACAAATGGAAAATAATAGATAACTTGATGTTCATGTTACCAGTAGGTGGCGTTGCGTTAATTGAATACACTGCCATCTGATGGTGTAGCCTCAGCAAGTCATAAATTCAAACCTCTGATTACCCACAATCTACTTGTTAAAGAGGACCATAGCTCATGAATTGGACATTAGCTCTTGCTGCCTATCCAAATTTTGGGATTCTCTGAAAGAGAAGAGTCAGTCTCTGCTGGGTACAAGCAGCTTTTTAGCCAATCTAAGATATTGTTAGGGTCCTTTTACACAAATTTCTGTCTACTAATGGACACTGTTTAAGGACCTTCACACAAACACATAATGGTCACATGAATGATTGGTCATGCTATTTGCTCATATTATTGTCTACAGAATATTCCCTGGTTACATGGGGGCGATGTGCTGCAGATTAAGGGTGATTTTCATGCTGACTTGAAAGATCCAATCACCCGATTACCCGATCAGCAGGTCATTTATGTGGGCCAATAATTGGCAAGGACACTCTTTCAGGATGATAATCAGGTTTTGTAAAAGGCCCTTAATTAACGTATCCTTAATTAGTTGCCATGTTTTTGGTTCATGTGAAAGGGGGACATGACCCCTTTCTGTCAGTGGCTTCTAAAACCACAGTTTGCATTGGTAGAATGGAAAGATTCAGGGGCCTCTGGTCTCCTCCACAGACATATTAATATTAGAAGTAACCGCTGGCATACTGTAAAGAACCATCTTTCTTTAGGGAATTGATGACAAGATCTGCTCAAGCCCAAGTTTATCTCAATCATCTAAATCTTAAAAAAGTAGACAAAAACATTTCACAATATGGCTATAGATCAAAAACCACATACATCCCGTCAATGCAAGCATACACAGAGCATACTAGAAGAGACATTCCAACCAGTAAGACCCATTAGAGCAACTTTAAATGTTTCTTACCACTGGCTAGTGGCTACCATCAGTTTACCTATAGCCATATATGTCACTATCACTGTGACATTACTAATACTATGCTGGCATTAATGAACTTGCTAGGGGTTGCTTACCAGACCTCAGATTATCATACACAACTTTTCAGAACCATTGGGCATTCTTTTGATTCAGACAGAATCTGACTCTTGACGCAACCAAATTGGTCCCCAAAACAAATTTTGGGAAATTCCCTCATCTCTAATAGTCTGTTTTAATTGATGTCTTTTCACCAGTTCAGTTTTACAGATGTTTACAGCTTCGAAAGGCATCTTTGAGCAGGATGAAATCAGTTATTCTTTCATATTGTAGAAGTGACAGGTCTTGTTACTGTTCTGTAAAAAAAACCCTAATTAGAACTCTAGGAACTCCAGTTTCTGGGAACCCTAGTTGAGAATCACTGGAGCAGACAGGCACAACATTTGATGCCGCTCGCCAGTGCCGTCTTGGCCTCTTGTCACCTCTTTTCTATTGTGGTGGCCAAAAAGAAGAGCCATGGGGGAATGTGGAATACCAGTTTTGACTCACATCTGTGGGGGACCAGAATGACTGTCCAGTGATACCCTTGGCACCATCAGATAGCACAGTTTATTTTTACACTAGAACAGCCCATAAAGTCTCATCTATGTGGTCCTTGCAAGAGATGAATGAATTTCTCAAAATTTGATTCTGATTCAATTCAGCAGAGTCAGTCGACTGATTCTATTTGGGCTCGAGTCAATTATATCCAAATTGAAAGTTCTTCAGTTGACCTGAAAATATGTATATCTCACTCTCCTAGGATTCATATTTTTTCTCTTATCTCTAAATACTTTTATATTTTTATATATTTTTTCTCTCTCTCTGTATTGTAATTGAATCACCCAAAAATTCTGATTGATACAACTCAAATTTTTACAAAATTCAGGTCAGATCCATTTGGTTTAGAATCGATTTGCTTATGTCTAGTCCGTGTCTGCTGGGAGTCCACGGAGTGTCTTCTGGCTTCCTTGCTGTTTTACATTTAGATCATTTAGACCTAAAACAGGCATAGAAAATGATGAATAAGATGGGCCTCTTGGCCCGTCCCCTTCTCCACCACACCACACCCACGTTTTTAGACCTGGCATGAGTTGGGAAAAGCCGCAGGTTGCAGCACAAATAACCAGTAATATGCCTCATATAGCTGTATAACTGATCATAAATTACCCCCTTTGTTCTTCTGCCATCAGTATCTTGACTATTACTGACCAATCTTGCCATATTTCATCTTAAAAAGCAACTTCTTAGCTTTCGAAAAATTCCTCCTCCTTACAGACCACATATGAATATTCACACTTATTTGCATCTCATTTGAAGCTGATCCAGGGAGAAAAGTTTGATGTCAGCACATTGTTCACTTTCTCCTGAGTCTGAATAAATAAACTCTGGCACGTGGCACTATGCTGAACATCAAACAGTAAGGCATAAATATATGGCTGTTTTCTGAATCGTGGTGGAAAATGTCAGCGCTTTTCTGTTTACTCTGTGAGGAGCATATGATTCATTTGTTAATGTGTGTAAAGCTTTTGTGTTTTCACATTTGAGGCTTTTGCCAAGTGACTGCACAGACGGCTCAACATATGATATGTACAACAAATTAGGACTGAATTCTGGAACAATTATATAAAGGCTCCTCCAGGAAGAGATGGCCACAGGATACTGGATGCTTAAGGAGAATATGTAACTCAAATTTAAAGGGGTTATAAATGATTATAGGGAAGGGCCTGATTTTTCCAGAAACAGCATCACATCTGTTCATGGGCTGTGTCATGGACTATGCTATTGTGACTTATAAGTGCATACGACTTAACTGCAATGCCAAACACAAATCATGGACAAGTGTGAATATGTTTCTGGAACAAGGCCGACACCTTTTCTAATATTGGACAACCCTCTACCATCAACAGTTCATCTTATACGTCAAGGAACACTCTACGCATACTGACACACTGTAGGATATTGGGTGCAGAGACTGAGCGTGTGGTGTTTGACTCGAGAATGCAAAGGACTGTAGATAGAAATCAAGTATGTTCCCATCCTTCTCTCCTCATGTCTTCTTTTATCCATCTTCTTACTGTCTTCATTTTCACTTCTGTCTTTTAGCCCTCTATCTCAACCTCTTCTGCTAAAATTTCTCCTTCTTCCATCTTTGTTCCTTCAATGTTTCTTTCTCCCACCTTTCCATCATTTTCTTGCTCTTATTACAGTCTCTTTCTTAAACATCATTGTCCTCTTCTACTCCCACTTCTTTTTTACATTCTTCTTCTCTGCCTTTTTGTTCTTTCTCTTTTTAAAGGGAAACTGTCATCAACTTTATGCTGCCTATACTAACAGCAGAATAAAGTAGAGACAGGTGAGTTGATTTCAGCGGTCTGTCATTTATAAGTTAAAATTAAGTGGTTGCCGAGAACCAACATCACAATCATTGCAGACTAGGCCTTGAAAAGAGTCACAGATACCTGAGAAGAGTCATGGTTATTCATCAATTCCTGCCCTCCCTGCCCACCTGCTGATGATTGACAGTCTTCTACCTAGTTTTCTCCCTTTCTCTGTAGGAGAGAACTGCCAATCATCAGCAGATGGGTGGGAGAGCAGGAGATTATGAATAACCATGACTCTTCTCTGGTAGATTTGACTCGCTGTCCTCAGTGAGGTCAGAGTAAAGTTGATGACAGGTTCCCTTTAAGTTCATCTCTTTCTTCCATCCTTCTTTTTTTCTTTGCCTTTTTCTTTTCAGATTGTCGGTTAAAGAGATTGGCTGGTCGGGGCTAAATTCTTTGTATAAGGACACAGAATGTGTTAAAAACCTCACCAATCCTTGGCCTCCACCATTCCTATGCTTACAGGTCTCTTGATGGTTTCCACTTCCTGGTCTCAACTTGACACACAGTAAATGCCTGGAGATACCTGCTTTCCTGTTTGTTGAGCTAAAACCAGGAAGTGGAGATCACTGGAAATCTAGTAAGCCTTGGAATGACAGTGGGTAGTAATAATTCTTTTCTTTAACTCATTCTCCCCATGTATAAAAATGTTAATGATCCTATAAGGTAGAAATGCCCTACCTGTGGCACTCCAACTGTTGCAAAACTACAACTCCCAGCATGCCTGGACAGCTTACAGCTATTAGAGCATGCTGGGAGTTATAGTTTTGCAACAGCTAGAGGGCCACAGATTGAGCATGCCTGCTATAAGGCAACCCTTTTAACAAGTTCTCTAACCTGTAAACTTAATAATATATATTTTTCTATAACCAACAATCCATGTGTTTGATAAGTATATTCCTTCTGAAAACATTTTACGCCTCCCAGCAGTTTATATAATGACTTGAAATATGGTAACTTTGCGCTATCAAGGATGTGGGAACATTGTATCATGCTCTCATTTTTCCTAGGATTTGGATGAAGCTGCTCTAATTCGTCAAGGAAATTGTTTTGGTTTGTAGGCACAATGGGCTTGAAGGGATGAAGGTGCAATAAAATGCCTTTATAATTAACTAAGAAAAATATCTGGTTAAATCAAGAGAGACTGAAGAAGTCGGCAATTTTAGCACGATGCAGTATGTACTCTGTATTAATAATGTCTACACCGCAATTATTATGTTATGGGTTGTAAGACACACTTAATAAAATCAATCTTGTTAAAAAGATCTCATTCTAAGAGGCTATAACCAATAGTTTTAATTGAAAATGCAGACTTGTGGTATGGAGTGCGCTAATACACATCTATTCTTGGAAATAGCTACTCTTATTTCAGTAAGATAATACACTAGGAATGCTAGGGGTCATTATAGAAAATGAATGTTTTGAGTATAGCTTCTGGTACTGTTTTATGTCTACAGTTCCTATGCAAAACTATATGGCCCTGATTTATCACACCTTCACTCCAGAATTCTGTCTTCAAAAAGTCGCACGATAGGGCTTTTGCGACTTTTTTGCGCATTTTTTTGCGACTTTTTGCATGTGTACACAACTCACTCCAGTTTGTAATATGGGTGGAAAAGTGGGTGTGGTTAGCCATGTTAATGAGTTTCACTCCAGATTTATCATTGCGACTTTTTTAAAAAAGTCGCAAAATAGTCGCAATCTCACTCCAGGAGGAGGGTGGAGTAGAAAAAGTGGAGTAGCTTCTCTAGACAGAAGTGTTAGGTTTAAGGACAAGCCACATTTATCAAACAACCTGTGACATTTGATAAATGTGGCAGAAAGTACTCCAACACAGACTGAAGCAAAACTGACTTCAAATATTTTCCTAATGATAAATTCCCCCCTATGTCTCCATGGTTACACACAAACCTTGTGTGTAGTCTGATCCTTTGGTCATGTATAGTGTCAAGCAAATTGAAGTCCACAAATTTGATTTGAAAAGCCAATTTTCCTTGTGCAAATTGATAGCAAATTGAAAAAAAAATCATACATAGCTGCACTATTTGCTCGCGACTGGATGGCGGCCACCATCTTGTTTGAAGATCTTGGCCAAAATACCATGCACGATAACGTATAACATCACCACACCGGCTGGTGTGATGATGTCATCTCTGGTTGTGTGAGATTTTGCGTCAGATTTTCAAGCAAGTTGTTGTTGGCTGACCTATCAGAAGCAAATGGAGCAGGTTTTTTTTTTTTTTTTTTTTAATTTTACACCATGTTATATACATCAGATTCCGCATTCATGTATGAACTACACCCAGTACTTACAAAGAAATAAACTTCATGACGAAGTAATTAATGAAAAGCAAATTGTTTTGTAAAATTCGGTGAAGCAGCAAAATAAAATTTTCAAAAACTTCTCTCATCTCTAGTCATGTATTATTCCACACCCCCTTCAGACAGTAGGATAGTAAAATAAAGGGGCAGATGGAAGGCCTAATGACATGAGTATCAGATTGCATAGGGTTTGCTTGTATTCTGTAGCCATGGTTTAACATGGGTCTGAATAGGAGCTGTAGATGCAAAACGGTAGGACATTTTTGCAAAGTTGCTTTATTTTTAGATGTATTGGGGCAATACAAAGTGTTTGCGAAAATATATATATATCCTTTAACATTATGTGAAGATATAGAATAGAAAAGGCTACAAATTATGGCAACCTGCAAGAATTTGCAGTGTTCATGATGGTCACATACCTAGGGTTGTAATTGTGAACCTAAATACAGTATAGTTTATGGTTTCTAAACAATGTTCCAATTCATTACTTTTAACTATATTATTGTACATGGCATGTGGTCAGCAAAATGCTGACAATTCAGATGAAGATGGAAGAAACTGTTACTACAACAGTCAGTAAATGTTGATTTGCTTTCAGATGAAATGCCCTTGGTACCAGGGAAATTCTTAGAAGCAAGCTAGACTTTCTGTGTGTTTGATTTAATCTACTGAGTAGGCCAAAGAAATAGTTAAACATGGACGCATAGCTTTTTGACAAATTGTCTTGCCAGTATTTTTTAAAGGATATTGCATTGTAAAATCAATAAGCTAACTTTAGCACTTGGTTTGTGTTCAATAATATATTCCTTTAGGAGTTTCTTGGGATGTAATTTTATATGTCTTTGAATTGCTCTGAAAGTTTACATTAACAACTCAAGGAACATTAATTTTGGAGAAATAAGGGTAAAAATATCAAGCCTCCATAATTAATTCCACCCGAAAATTGATAGATTTATTAAGGTTATTATTCTGAAGGTTATCAATCAACTTGCACATAGTATGAATTGAAAAAAATAACTATGTTTTTAAATTTTTAGGAAAAGCAATTTTTAGTTTGATTTTTGAGGAACTTTATAATGGACCTACTATAAGGTTGCAAGAAAATAAATGAGGGTATCTTTCCATTTCATATCTGATTGATATGATTAAATGTTCTATACACGTATCTGTGTGTTATTATAAGCATGGATGCAGAGTAACATAAGGAAGTCAAAATTGAATAATATTTAAAAATTATTGGAAGATATTTAAATCAAAAAAGAATTAAAGGGATTTTACCATCACATACAATGGGCGAATATTGCTATGATATGCCCCTATTGTCTGATAGTGGTGGGACACAGCACAGCCTCCCCCCATTCATTTCAATGGGGCTGCCAAAAATAGCCGAGGTGGGACCCGTACCTATCAGACAATGGGGGAATATCCTAGTGATATGCCCCCATTGTATGTGATGGAAATACCCCTTTAAGACAAGGTAATGAGCTTATTATGGGATTTATGCACTAGAAGGTGGTCTATTAAAGGGATTGTCTCATCAGGACAGCCTATTTCCATTCTTCCAGTTAGTGCATACTATATAGATGTTACAAAGGGAAATGTTTTGCTCAGGACCTCTATGAGCTGGGCCACTTTCTGGCTACGGTTGACCAATGTGTATGTAAGATGACTATATGGCGCTAATATATGTAGCCTTTGCTAATATTCTATGCTGTTTGCCATATTTTATAAGCCATGTCCTCTTGTTGGGCAAATCTATGTTGTCTGCATTGAGGTCTGTGAAGGGTTGTGTTCGGACACATTTCTCAGCCTCCTCCATTCTAACACACTACACCTGCACTATATTCCCAACAGTGCAATGTAGTTGAATGGAGGAGACTTGCCTGGTCACATAAATCCCATGGAAAGAACCTTCATTTGGACAGCACAAAATACTTGACTAGTACAGAGACATACCTTACAAAATATCGAAAATAATGCGGAAATTTATCAAAAAATGTATTAGTAGGTGCCATATAATCATTTTATTATTATATTGCTCAACAGTAGACATAAAGTGTCCAACCCCCTTTAAGAATATATTTTGTTCAGATCGGCACAGTCATTTGAATGGCCCACATGTCATACTACGTTCCTCAGGAGGCAGCCACAGCTTCTCCAGAGATAGCAGCTGGTAGCTGGTCTATGAAGCCAGGCCACTTCCAACCATAGAAGGACATTGCTGTTGCTAGCTTTATGCACATAAATTTAGGCCCCAAAAATATTGTATAAATGTCCCATAGCTAAAGACTTCAGACAGAGCATGTCATTTTACAAGGAGGACTTTTTCAGAAATGACCCTATCAAAGAAAGATAAAACTCAACTATCCCCCATAATGTTCAAGTTACAATGAGTCTCTGCTAAATTATAGAATAATTATGGATAATTTTATTCAGGTTTGATTTCGCCAAATTGGTCGACTGATTCTACCCGAATCCAAAGTGGCCCCAAATCACCAAATAATTGAATTTGGATGCAACAAAATTCAAATTGCTACAAAATTCTGGTCAATTTCAATTAGTTTACTCGATTTGCTCATCTCTAGTTATGGACTATCAAACTTGGGAAACATGACTGAAGAATTTAGAATGTTTTGGTAATTTGTGCTGATAATATTAATGCCCTTCAGAGTTTGTGAACAGTGAGGTGACAGTCTCTATTGTATTTACATTAGTGATTGACTCTTAACATTTGTAACTCATACACAAAATAATCCTAAAGAAAATCACTTAGAGATTTAGAATGTATTACCTAAACTAAACAGCACCTTTAAGACAATCTCTGCAGTCTTATACAAAATCAAAGATACTACATTACACAATAAGTAAATAACAAGCTCAGCACTGCTACATCTGTCAATTTCATTCTACAATATTTTCTTTTTGTTGTTTTATGAAAAATATGTTCCAATCCTTTTGTGTGAAAAAACCTCCTAAGACCTTGTTTTCTGAACGTCTGTCAGCTACAGATTTTCGTGTTTGCATGACAACATATGTTTCACGTATTTGCTAATTTCTGTCATTTATTTAAATCCTTTCCCATTTCCTGCCTGTGGGACTATCTATTTCTCCCTCCAAACTGGCTGCAAATTACTGGTTTAGCAGGCAGTCCAAAGAAAAAAAAAAGGGAAACGTAATGTTCTTCCACGAGGAGATGAAAATTAAAAAGCATTGTTGAAAATTAATTTCTGAATAAGCACACGCAGATTGATGGGAGGATTATCCTCTGTCACGTTTCCCATTAATGCCGTCTCCAAATAAATTCTTTCTAATGGCATATGTTACGGAGCCGTTTAAAATGTAGCAGCTGAATAATATATCAAAATTAGTCATTGTCTTTACTTTTTTCTTCCCGGTTGTGAGGTAGTACAGGATGCATCTCAAACTGTCACCCAGTGTTCATTCTCATGTGCTCAAAGCCAAGAATACCAGTCCTGATGATGTTCCGTGGCACAGAAATGATCTGGCGTCAATTTTAGAAAAGCACTCTAAATGTCTTTGTCAAAATATTAGACTGGAAATGTTTGGCTTGTCTCATGGTAGGAGAGTAATTGTTCCATCACTAAATAGCTTTTGGCTACAGCTCATATTTGGGAGAGAAATATGCAGGCTGTGTTTTATCATAGTTATTATTTTTATGTCATAAATGCAATCATTTCTCTTGTGATTACTGGTTATGATGTGACTTGGAGTTGCTTGATATACAGTTGCCCTTTTTTGTCTCAAATGGTCTTGGTTTTTTTATTTAAATTTTACCATCAGGGTTACAATGGAGCCATCAATAACACTCAAGGCTGATCTGATGTGATAATTGGGGTGCTAAGTCCAGGTGCTCCCAGTAAAGCGTTTAGTGTGAACAGTCTAAAAGCTCAAACTTCAAGACAGTCTTACAGGAAATATTAAAGACGCATAATTATGCAAGACCGGTAATGTCAACATAACATCAGATCAGCAAGTGCTATATCAAGCCACCACAATCTACAGAACTTTTTAGAATGCAATAATGGATAAAATGATACACGAGTGATAATGTCATTTTACTACTGGATCAGTAGGCACCAAGCCACCTCCATCCAAAGAACCTTTTAGGAATGAGTAATGGAGAATAGCCATCCAGGAATGGAAAATGTCAACTTAGCACTGGATAAGCAGGTACCAGGCCACCTCCATGTAGAGAACCTTCTAGGAATGAGTAATGGAGAATAGCCATTCAAGAGTAGTCATGTCAATTTGGCGCTGGATAAGCAGATACGAAGCCATCTCCATCTAGAGAACCTTCTAGGAATAAGTAATGGAGAATAGCCATTTAAGAGTAGAAATGTCAATTTAGCACCAGATAAGCAAGTACCAAGCCACCTCCATCTAGAGACCCTATTAGGAAATAGAAATGGAGAATAGTTATACAAAGGTGGCAAAGTTAACATAGTACTAGTGTTAATCGAGCACCGTGATGTTCGGGTGCTCGGGTGCTCTGGTCGAACACTAGGTGGTGCTCGAGTGCTCGACCGAGCACCCGAGTACAATGGAAGTCAATGGGAGAACCCGAGCACTAAACCAGGCACCACCTGCTCTGAAGAGGGGAGGGGGTCTGGTTCATAGGGAAAAGTGAGAAAATGATGGAAACACCACTGAAATGGTTTGGGAACAGCAGGGGGAGGATGTCTGGATGCACCTTGGACTCCAAAGTCGCTGCTGTTAATGATGTTGTCCGAGTATTACGCCACTTTTACGGAATGACAAGAATACCCCCAAAAACTGAAGATAACATTGATTTTAGAGGAAATATTGTTAGGAAACATATATTTACTTGTATATAAAACACAAGTAGTAGCAGGTCCTCACCCCTAATTTTTTAACCTAAAATATTAACCTTACTCTGGTCCTCCTCCTGACATGTTGAACTAACAAGAACCTGTCTTGCGCCGCCCTGCAAACTGGAACATGAAGCTAGGAGTTTTTTCTGACTTTGTTTCTTGTGCTCTGCCAGCAGACACAATTTCACCGTGCCCAGAGCCATGGCCTCTGCGTGCACCATCAGCAGCAAGCACACTTCCCTGTGCTTTACTGCTCGCTTTGCGCATATTAAATGGTATATATGCAAGTTTGTCAAAAGTACAGTTGCGCAGATTTTTTTTAAGTGTATGAGCAGAAAAATTTCATCAAATGGCTGAAATATTTAGAATGCGCAAATGTTATGCAGCAGACGCAGCGCAGGTAATGTCATACAACCTGTGCTGCGTGTGCAGTATAATGTTTGCGCAAGAAGGCACAGATAGTGTAGGGCTATAAATTGGGTAGGCAGGGCTAGTTGTTCTGTTTAAAAGACCCAAAAGTCCT
Organism: Rhinella marina; assembly: GCA_900303285.1. NCBI lineage: Eukaryota > Metazoa > Chordata > Amphibia > Anura > Bufonidae > Rhinella > Rhinella marina. The sequence continues at coordinate 666,895 of ONZH01031210.1, forward strand.
TTTAAGGACTATTGTTATATCTGGCTTCAATATTATTAATCTTGGGGGTTCAAAATTAGCGCATGTTTGCCTAATCTTAACACCAGCTGTGCAGCATGTGCAGTAATGTGTTTATTTATCCTAAATACCTGACATCCATTGCATTTTTTTCTGCCGCTAATCAAGCTGACATTACATGTGCTACATGTGCGGTACAATGTTTGTTTATCCTAAATACCTGAGATGCATTGCATGTTTTTCTGCCGCTAGTCAAGGCGACATTAGTAATGTACAACTAGCCCTGTAATGAACAACTAGCCCTGCCTAGCCAATATCTATCCCTACACTCTCTGTGCCTCCTTGCGCAAACATTTTAATGCAACACAAGTAATGTTGCCTTGATTAGCGGCAGAAAAAATGACACCGGATGTCAGGTATATAGGATACAGAAACGTTATAATGCACACGCTGTGCAGGTGGTATTAGGGTCAGGCAAACTTGTGTTATTTTTGCCCCAAAAGAAAAAATATATATATTGAAGCCAGATATAACAACAGTTCTTTGAAGGACTTTTGGGTCTTTTAAACAGAACAACTAGCCCTGCCCAGCCAAATCCTATCCCTACACTATCTGTCCCTCCTTGCACAAACGTTATACAGCAGATGCAACACAGGTAATGTCAGGTATATTGGATATAGTAACGTTATAATGCACACGCAACACTGGTAATGTCGCCTTGATTAACGGCAGAAAAAATAGCAATGCATGTTAGGTATAGTGGATATAGTAACATTATAATGCAGACGCAACACAGGTAATGTCGCCTTGATTAATGGCATAAAAAATAGCAACAGATGAGGTATATTGGAAACAGTAACGTTCTAATGCATAGTACTGGATAAGCAGGTACGGGGCCAACACCATCTAGATAACCTTCCAAGAAATAGAATATTTATCCACCAGTGGCAATGCCAACATAAAGTAGTACTTCTCACAGATAACTAAAGTTGTGGGCTCAGTCCACTGAAATAGTTGATACTTGAGGACCACATACTTTATATTTAGAGATGAGCGAACATGCTCGTCCGAGCTTGGTGCTCGTTCGAGCATTAGGGTATTCGCATATGCTCGCTAGTCGGACGAGCATATCGCGATCCTCGAGGAAATGGCAACTTCCTCTTCCTGCATGTTAGCCGCCTTTTTTCAGCCAATCAACATGCAGGAGAGTCTTTGGTACCTCCTAGCATCACGTGGGGCCCCTACAAGTCGATAGCAGGGATTTGCTGGCCAGATCAGATGACCTGGGAATATAAGAATCTGGTCCCGCGCTGCTCGCGTCATACGCCGTCTGCATGAGATTAGGGATAGAGCTGCTGTCTGTCAGGGAGAGTGTTAGGGCCTGAATTTAGATGTTGGTTAGGCAGGAACCACCCACAAAGAACCCAACAGCCCTTCTAAGGGCTACAAGCACTTTTTTTTTTTTGGTATCCTCCTGGCTGCTGGCTGGGACTTGTAGTGCAGCGACCACCATCTTGGCTGCACACTGTTAGGGCGTGAAGTTAGAATCTGGTTAGGCAGGAATCATCCACAAAGAACCCAACGCTCCTTCTAAGGGCTACAACAACATTATTTTTTGTCCTCCTCTCGGCTGCTTGCTGGGACTTGTAGTGCAGCTACCGCCATCTTGGCTGCATGCAGTGCACTGGTGGCAGAAAGGGGACAGCACATGGTCCACACAGATCCCAATGAAATTGCCCAAAGTCCTCTCAGTACTCATTTTTGCTGCTGCTGTACCTTGGCTTGCTGGGATCTGTAGTGCAGTTTAGGTAATTTTTTTCACTCAGTTATATAAACTACAGTCCAGTGAACAATTGTGAGGTGTGCTGTACAGCAGCGTCAGTCTATAAAATAAGTTTTTTTCACTCAATTATATAAACTACAGTCCAGTGAACAATTGTGAGGTGTGTGATACACTTGCCGCAGTCTAGAGAATAATTTTTTTCACTCAATTATATAAACTACAGTTCAGTGAACAATTGTGAGGTGTGCGATACACTAGCCGCAGTCTAGAGAATAATTTTTTTTCACTCAATTATATAAACTACAGTCCAGTGAACAATTGTGAGGTGTGCTGTACAGCAGCGTCAGTCTATAAAATATTTTTTTTCACTCAATTATATAAACTACAGTCCAGTGAACAATTGTGAGGTGTGTGATACACTAGCAGCAGTCTAGAGAATAATTATTTTCGCTCAATTATATAAACTACAGTCCAGTGAACAATTGTGAGGTGTGCGATACACTTGCCGCAGTCTAGAGAATAATTTTTTACACTCAATTATATAAACTACAGTCCAGTGAACAATTGTGAGGTGTGCGATACACTTGCCACAGTCTAGAGAATAATTATTTTCACTCAATTATATAAACTACAGTCCAGTGAACAATTGTGAGGTGTGCGATACACTTGCCGCAGTCTAGAGAATAATTTTTTTCACTCAATTATATAAACTACAGTCCAGTGAACAATTGTGAGGTGTGTGATACACTAGCCGCAGTCTAGAGAATAATTTTTTTTCACTTAATTATATAAACTACAGTCCAGTGAACAATTGTGAGGTGTGCGACACACTTGCCGCAGTCTAGAGAATAATTTTTTTCACTCAATTATATAAACTACAGTCCAGTGAACAATTGTGAGGTGTGTGATACACTAAAAAGGTCCAAAAGAAGGGGAACTGGACGAGCACACCTTTATCTGGGATAAAAATGAAGGTATATCTGATCCGTTTCTGTCTGGTAAAAAATATATAATTTAATATACACACTAAATATACACATTCAATAGACAATATATTGGCGCCAATAATGTAGATAAATTACATTGGTAAATAACTCAATATAAAAGTTAAATATAATATAAAAGGTTGGTAGAAAAAAAGAAAAAGAATAAAAACATGAAAAATAAAAAATAAAAGATAAAATTAAATATAGAGCGTCCTCCTGGTTATGCGATCCTGTGGATATATCTCAATGTCTCTATCTTCACATATAAAGCAGGCGAAGTGTCTTTTTAATTTTAATGAGGTGTGCGATACACTAGCCGCAGTCTAGAGAATAATTTTTTTCACTCAGTTATATAAACTACAGTCCAGTGAACAATTGTGAGGTGTGCGATACACTAGCCGCAGTCTAGAGAATACGTTTTTATTCTCAGTTATATAAACTACAGTCCAGTGCAAAATTGAGTGGTTTGCGGTGCAATAGCTGGAGTCTAAAGACTACATTTTTTTGCCTCAGATAGTAATTCTACTGTATACTGAATACGGTTTTGGCCTCAGATATTAACTCGACAGTTTGGTGAATATACAAAATGTTGAACCCAAGGGCTAAGGGTCGAGGGCGTGGGCGTGGGTGTTCAAGTAGTGTAGGGGGCAGAGGCCGTGGTCCTGGGCAGGGTGACACTGTACATGCTGATGAGGGAGCAGTGGAAACCACTGCTCAACAGCAACCTGAGCAGTTGCTCTGTCCCGATGCCCAAAATTTAGAACTTTTGCAGTCTGTGGGTGATAAGAGTGTGGAATTAGTGCAAGTAGTGCGTGAAGAGGTGTCAGATGATGATGATGATGAGACACGGTTGTCAGACAGTGATGTTGTTGTCAGGGCAGTAAGTCGGAGGGGGGAGCAGAGTGAGGAATCAGAGGAAGAGCTGGTGGATGATGAAGTGACTGACCCGAGCTAGGTTGGTAATCCAACTCAAGACAGTGCTTCTGAAGTGGAGGCAAGTGCAGCACCAGAACAGGTTGGAAGAGGCAGTGGGGTGGCCAGAGGGAGAAGCAGGGCCAGAGCAGGTAGATCAGCAACTGTTTCACGGAGTCAAGTTCCCGTGCCGAGGCCTAGATGTTCGCAAGTCTGGAGGTTTTTTAAAGAAACTGAGGATGACCGACGGACTGTGGTGTGCAACCTGTGTCACACCAAGATCAGCAGGGGAGCCACCACTACCAGCCTAACCACTACCAGCATGCCCAGGCATATGAGTGCTAAACACCCGACTTAGTGGAACCAAGGCCGTTCACCTCCTGCGGGTCACACCACTGCCCCTTCCCCTGTGTCACATGCTGGCTCGGCGAGTCCACCCCCCGCCCAGGACACCTGCACGATCTTCCACAACCTCCACCAATGTGTCCCAGCGCAGCGTTCAGCTGTCTTTGCAGCAGACATTTGAGCGCAAGCACAAATACAATTCCAGCCACCCACATACCCAAGCCCTAAACATCCACATCTCCAAATTGTTGAGCCTGGAGATGCTGCCCTATAGACTGGTAGAGACTGAGGATTTCCGCAACCTGATGGCGGTGGCTATCCCTCGGTACTTGGTCCCCAGCCGCCACTATTTTTCCCGATGTGCCGTCCCAGCCCTACACCAGCACGTGTCAGAGAACATCATCCATGCCCTGACCAACGCAGTTAGTGATGAGGTCCACCTAACCACGGACACGTGGACAAGTGCTGGCGGGCAGGGACACTATATCTCCCTGACGGCACATTGGGTTAACTTGGTAGAGGCTGGGATCGAGTCTGACCCTGGGGCCACTCATGTAATGCCCACACCAAGGATTGCGGGGCCTACCTCGGTCACGGTTTCTCAGACTTATTATGCCTCTTCCTCCAACCCCTCTTCGCACAGAAACGCTGAGGCCTGGAACAGGCAATGTTTCTGAGGGCCAACTGGCACTCTATACAAACAATGTTTATGGAGGGCCACCTACAGGCCCTCTCTCCAATAAATTTTTTAGTAGCGTCAAATACAGACACTCAAAAAACAATTTTACATGAGGGAGTGTCTCCCCGTCTGCCATCATGTTCGGTCAGGCTGTCCGTAGGTACACCACCTCTGTCGTCCGCAGAAGCGGCCACTATGAGGAAGGCCACAGCAAGAACATCCCCTTTTCAATTGAGAACAAGTGGAGACTTGTAGGAGGATGACACTTTTCTTCGGCAGTGGATTCACCTTCCCCTTTATCATTGCCATACAACAGTTGGTGAAAAAGTAATTGGCAATGATGAAGAAAATGTAACGGTGCAGTGGACCGTCTGTGAAGCAAACCTATATATTCCCACCATGCCAGCCAGTGGCATAGCTATAGGGGAAGCAGGGGAAGCGACTGCTTCGGGGCCCGAGCTCAGCAGGGGCCTGGGAGCAGTAGCAGGGATGTGGCAAATCAGCAGGGTAATATTTCTTTTTCTCTCTCTTTCCAGGGGTGGGGTGGGATCGTAACGCTGCGCATTGAAACAAGAGGATGGAGAGAGAGGGATTCTCCTACCTCTCCTTTGCGCTGCTGCACTGTGTAATCTGATTGGTGGAGGAGCAGTGAGAGGAAGCTGCTGCTCCACCAATCTTTTCAAGTAATACTTCAGTCACAAACAGGGCCCGCTCCCAGACTTCCAGAAGCACCATGTGGACCCTGCATGTGACCCTCTGCACTCCTGCCTGCCCGTCAGGCTGCCTCTCTTACCTGCCCCTCCACCTCCCTTGTAGTGCCAGCTGACCTCCTGCTCTGGCTGTAACAGACATCCAGGAAGCAGGAGCAACCCAGAGCAGCGCTGTCTCAGCCATCTGAGCATTGCTGCAGCCTGCCAGCCAGCCAATACAGCAGACCTTCAGACTCACTGCGAGCCTGACCAACAGTGGTAAGTTTGTGCCCCCTGCCCTGTACTGCACCCCCTATGCTGCATTCTGCCCCCTGCCCTGTGTCCCCTATGCTGCACTATGTGTGCCCCCTGCCCTGTATTGTACCCCCTATGCTGTATTCTGCCACCTGCCCTGTACTGTACCCCCTATGCTGCACTATGTGTGCCTTCTGCCCTGTACTGTACCCCCTATGCTGCATTGTGCCCTCTATGCTGTATTATGTGTGCCCCCTGCCCCCTATGCTGTATTTTGCCCCCTGCCCTGTACTGTGCCCCCCATGCTACACAGTGTGTGCCTCCTGCCCTGTACTGTACCCCTATAATGCACTGTGCCCCCTATGCTGCACTGTGTGTGCCCCCTGCCTCCTTGTACTGTGCCCCCTATACTGCACTGTGTGTGCCCCCTGCACTGCACTGTGTGTGCCCCCTGCCTTGTACTGTGTCACCTATGCTGCACTATGTGTGCCCCCTGCCCTGTACTCCCTGTGCTGCATTGTGCCCTCTATGCTGCCCTGTACTCCATGCTGTATTTTTCCCCCTGCCCTGTACTGTACCCCCATGCCACACAGTGTGTGCCTCCTATCCTGTACTGTACTCCTTGCCCTGTACTGTGCCCCGTATGCTGTATTTTTCCCCCTGCTTTGTACTGTGCCCCCCATGCTGCACAGTGTGTGCCTCCTATTCTGTACTGTACTTCCTTGCCCTGTACTGTGCCCGTATGCTGCCATGTGCCCCATATGCTGTACTGTGCGTGCCTCCCAGCCTGTACTGTGTGCCCCTGCACTGTACTGTACCCCCTATGCTGTATTTTGCCCCCTGCCGTGTACTGTGCCCCCCATTCTGCACTGTGTGCCCCCTGACCTGTACTGTACCCCCTATGCTGTATTTTTCCCCCTGCCCTGTACTGTGTCCCCATGCTACACAGTGTGTGCCTCCTGCTCTGTACTGTACGCCCTATAATGCACTGTGCCTGCTATGCTGTCCTGTGCCCCTGCCTTGTACTGTGCCCCCCATGCTGCACTGTGTGTGCCCCCTGCCCTGTGAACTCTCCCTTACATATGCACATATAGGATGCCAGGATAGTCATGAAGGGGGGGCACCATACAAAATTTTGCTGTGGGGCCCAGTCAGTTCTAGCTACGCCCCTGATGCCAGCCATGGGTTGTACATAAACTAATAACAGGAAAAACAAAAAAATATTTTACAGGAGGGTCAACTACAGACACTCCAAAACAATATTTTAGGAGGGTCAACTTCGGACACTCCAAAACAAATTTTTGGGAGGCTCATCTACAGACATTTGACTGCAATCTCAGTCTGACCAAGGCATTGGTGGTGTCACTGCCATGCTGTGTCAGGCTAAATTTTTGGGTGATTCACCTGCCACCTGAGTCTAACTTGGTCACTATGGGTTCACCGCCATGCTGTGTCAGGCTACATTTTTGGGTGGTTCACCTGCTACCTCAATCTAACTTGGTCACTTGTTGGTGTCACTACGCTGTCACCATGCTGTGTCAGGCTTATGCCTGCATCGTGGGGCGGGGATAGCACAGCAGTGCCAGCATGAGCAGTGGTGTCACCTGCAGGCGGTGATGGGCCTTCGTTGCACCTAGTTGGGTGCTTTCCTAACATGTGCCAGCACGTGTGTCTTGCCCATCTTGGTCTGGGTCAGCACAATTGCCTTGAGGGTCACCACCAGGCTGTTGCCCAGAATTTGGCATAATGGTACGATTAGGCAGCCTCAGGGGCATCCATGCATGCTGCCCCTGCTGTTTCCTGTCCATTTCCGTGGTGTTTCCATCATTTTCTGAGGTTTCCAGGTTTTCACCCAGCCTTCCCTAGGCAGAGCCCCGGTCCCCTGCAAAAAATGCTCGAGTCTCCCATTGACTTCAATGGGGTTCGGTATTCGAAACGAGCACCCGAGCATCGGGAAAATTTTGATTCGAATAACGAGCACCCGAGCATTTTAGTGCTCGCTCATCTCTATTTATATTCCATTGGACAGAGACTATTAATTATAAGGGCCACCTAGCAAACATGGCTATTCTCCTATATTCTCCTATTTCAAGGAACTGTTCAAGGACTTCCCCAGCAGTGAGTATCTCTTAGGCTTCTTTCAGCAATATAACAAGAATTTGCCTGAACCAATGACCCAGCAGAAGCAATTTCATAAGGCACCATTTTCCGACAGCAGTACAGTATAAACAAAGTAGTTGGTCTTCCGAAGAAAACCATCAATACCACCTTGGTATGCCTTTATCCTAATATATAAACACAATATGAATGGACAATTTGGTATTAAAATTACAAGTTAGGAGCCTTCACACATCCAAGTTTCTTCGGTATAATGACATTCCAAAGTAGCTGTTTGTTCCTCTCTCTCTTTTTCTCTCTCTGGATTACGATACAATTACAGAGATAGATTTTGTATAGTATTTGAGTAACTTACATCTCCACACCTTCTGGTTGCAGCAGATGTTCAATTATCCATATAATTTAAATTTCCCCTTGTTTTATTCTGTATCCCTAAATTAAAGGTCAGCGTGATTGTAATTTTGTAAAAAAAAATTCTAATTAACAATCTCGAGTTCTTATTAAGTTATTTTAGTATTTCCATATCTTAATGGACATGTAGCACTTAGTTTAAGTGGCATTTTGCTATTAAGGTGTAAACATCATATGTCTAAGGCACAGCCTTAATATTGTCTTAAAAATATGTTCCGTTGAAGAACACTCCAGTTGTCTGACATCTGTTCCAGCCGCGCTTACTGTCAGCAGCCTGTTTGCTCAGTGTATTATGACAAGTTGAGAGGCGCTCATCTATGCAGTTTGGTAGATACCTGTAATGAACAAGGCTGTTCAGCAAAAATCAGTATGGCGGCTGATGAAATGATGAAATGTATGCTCTCCAATGAATATAACACCACACAATAGTCTCAAGAATAAAACTACCATCATCTTTATTTAATCACATAATAAAACACATATACAGTATAAAATATATTCAAATCTTGATTGAAGATCCTGCGCAAAATTTCATGCGAGCTGATGTATGACATCACCATACTGCCCAGCGAAATTTCACGCGGGATCTTCAATCAAGATGGCTGCTCAAATAGATAGGATGAGTATTATTTTTTTTAAAATGATTAACCCCTGAAAGCCCAAATTTTCATCTCAGATGCCACGATCAGTGATGAATGTGGCATCTGAGGGGTCCAATGACTGGGGGGGTTGCTGCAATCGCCGTTCCTCATCATTGTGCCCACTACTTACTAAGAAATGCACTTTGTGACAAATTGATTCATCACAAAGTAAATTTCTTTGTGAAATTTGGCAAAGCACACAAATCAAATTTGTAAACTTCGCTCATCACTAGTGAGGAGTGCACTATCGGGAGAGGAGCACTGTTTTACCAAGATCAAAAAGAGTCATGGGATGTAGGTCCCTGCCCTCCAGTACCATGCTGCATGCATAAACGAGTATGCTAGATAACTCAAAGTAAAGACAGTATAGGTCTAATTGAATAACATGAAATACCTCAGAGGAATACACCCAGCAATGAAATACACACTGCCACAATAATGAAAGAAGAGCACTATGTCACCAATGGGGCGTTCAAGATCAAGCCTAGCCTCCCTTGCACTCTTTCCTCTACCCCACTTTCTGTTACCCAGATAGCTACCTCACTTTCCTGATCCTCCATACTACTACCCTCCCCCGCAACTACCCCATAGAGTGCCTGCTCATTGAGTAGCAAACTCTTTTCCAAATTGCCGATGCTTCTCAATGTTGAAATTCGCTCATTTTCATCCACGATGTGCGATTCGAAACAGATAATTTCTCATATTTTCAACAAATATATCCACCCTCAAATGGCTGCTCCAGGACTGCATACATTAGAGAAGATGTGCACTGGACTGCGCTGTCAATAATGGAACAGAGAAAGAAAGAAAAAATACAATAATACAGTGCAATGAAAAGCAACTGACTTAGTATAGTCATTTCCTAAAGTCTCTAAATTTAAAATCATTTAATCTTAAGTCACACACTTAATACAAACACACACTTGAAATCAACATGCAAACCCCTTCCAAACTTGCATTTTATGTCTGCTTTTATAGGTGCTGCACCCAAACAACTTCAAACCAGACTGTTGCTTTTTTTTCCTCTAGATTCAAAAACACATTTACCTCAGGGGTAAATGTCCCAATGGTGGCTTTTTGACCTAAATGCCCACTTAGGGTCTGCCCCATGATGGTGAGTTTTCACCATCATATCTTCTATATTTTTGGATCCAATGTTGTACTAGTGCACTTGTATTACCTACATTAGGGGTCTTAAATGAGTCTAAAGACACATATGTATTGGGTCCAGGGTTTAGTGTGGCCCATAAGCTATTTTAGTCTGTCTCTTTAAACTATTTAGTGCAGTAGTTCACACATGCACTATTGTATCAGGGGACAAGGCCTTTGTCCCAAGACTTGTTTTGGTCTTGGTGACATAGTGCTCCTCTTCCATTGCTCCAATGATAAATGCTTATTTTTCCAAATAGTCGGTTACGTATCACATTGTGGCGGCACATTCCACTGAGGTATTTCATGTTATTTAATTAGACCTACATCTTACATTAGTGTGACTTATCTAACATACAGTACATGTTTATGCATTTGCCATGTTATCCAAGGACAGGGCCTACGTCCCATGACTCGTTTTAATCTTGGTGACTCAGTGCTCCTCTCTTGATGGTGTGGCGTGGTGCATTCATCAAAAATAATATGTGGATAGGCGGTATATTGTGGGGCTGACTCTGTCAATGTACTTTATCATTGCGCCTACTTGTGCAGCAGTTATTCACAAGGACAAAAAGTGGTTTTATAGCATACATATGCAGTAAATAAAAAAAATCCTGTTACTAGAGTAAAGCACGCTAAAGATGCAACACTTACAGAATCTCTGATCATATGTAATACAGCATAATTCATGCCTAAGATGAAGGTTTTTCATGAGGTTACACGTATATATTTTAATTGTATCTATTTTTTCCAAGCACTCCCCAGAGAGAATGATAGCATTAGTTGATTAGGGTTTCCTCTGTCAGTTCCTATAGAGAAAGAGTAGCGGGAGAGATGTTTGACCTCATACTTGTTAGAGAAAGCTGATTGCGATTCACTTTGCTTTAGATCTTTTTAACAAGCTGCTGCTTTCATTCAGATATCGACATGGGCCTTTACAGATATTCTCTTTAGATGATTAACTGTTCCATCCTTACCCAAGCTAAGATACAAGGAATACGTCACCAACTATAGGACTTAAATATTGATCATGTGGGAACCTTTCCAGTTCTCAAAACGATAATAGGAATTTCAGTAGAGGTTCCTCAGGGGATGTTAGAGGATATGAACCTGATCATATCAGGATCTTGTTTGACAATAAGGAAAAATAAATGGATCAATAGACAACATCAACAATTACACAACCCACCACAATCCATTGTCTCTACCACAATGACACTTGAAAGTTAAAGCCTAGGGACAACTCTTGGGCACTTTTTGTTATCATTGCATATTACTCATTTTGAGCTAAAAATTTTAATTTTTATTTCCAATTGGTCATTATTAAAAAATGTCAACAGTCTTTCCTCAACAGCTTTGAATTTAAGAGCATTTGCAGACATATCATTCTTCTTTACAGTGAATCTGTCAAAGAGCTGACCTGATAGCTCATTCTGTAGTCCTTATCTACCCTTTCCTGACAGCTCACAGGCACTTATTATAGCCAAATCTTTATCAGTTAAAATTTTTGCTATAATGATTGTTTATGGAGGTCGGAGATAAAGGCTGCATATTGAGTCATCAGAGCAGTTCTCTGACGGATCCACTGTAAAATAGAATACAATAGACTGGTAGTGCACTGAAACTGAAAGTTATAGAAGAAAAATTGTTGGAAATTATTAATAAAGACCAATTGAAAACAACTATTTTAGCAAAATTAATTAAATGCAATGATAAAAAAATTGCCCCCAAAGGAGTCCATAGCCTATCAGTCATCATGGGCATGCATTCTTTACTGAAAGAGCAATGAGATTTCAGAACTCCCCACCACACAATGTTGTTGTTTATTTCAAGAGAGACTTTGCCTTTCTTGAAGATATAACTGGAATGGGTGGACTACAGTACCCAGAAAGATTATCAAAATTAGGGTTATTCACTTTAGAAAAAAGACGACTGAGGAGAGATCTAATAACTATGTATAAATATATCAGGGGTCAGTACAGAGATCTCTCCCAAGATCTATTTATCCCCAGGACTGTTACTGTGACGAGGGGACATCCTCTGCGCCTGGAAGAAAGGTTTGTACACAAACATAGAAGAGGATTCTTTACGGTAAGAGCAGTAAGACTATGGAACTCTCTGCCTGAGGAGGTGGTGATGGTAAGTTCACTAAAGGAGTTCAAGAGGGGCCTGGATGTATTTCTGGAGGGTAACAATATTACAGGTTATAGTTACTAGAGATGGGTCGTTGATCCAGGGAGTTATTCTGATTGCCTGATTGAAGTCGGGAAGGAATTTTTTCCCCTAAAGTGGGGAAAATTGGCTTCTACCTCACAGGGTTTTTTTTTGCCTTCCTCTGGATCAACTTGTAGGAAAGCAGGCCGAACTGGATGGACAGATGTCTTTTTTTGTCTTTTTAAACTATGTTACTATGTTATAGTGTAACATGTTATAGGTACTAGATTTTTGGAGACAGGTTATTGGCCCAAGGATTTATTCTGATATTTTTGCAACCAAGAAGGAATTTTCCTCACTCTTCTGAGAGAGACAGTCTTGTATTATCTGTTGGACCTGATGAAAATAGGTATTTTTTAACCTTATAAACTACAATTACAGCCACTCTGCAAGTTTTGTACACAGTCTGCATTCTGTGCTTCCGTAGCTGTCTGTAATCATTGTCCAACACAACCAAATAGTATGCAACCCAAGTTCCATATCAGCATCTAGAAGGGGAATCCACCCAAAATGTATTTTTGACATACTACAGAGATATGTTCGTACAACAGATAATATTATGTGATATCTTGTGCTTCTATGGATTTCCAAAACTACAAAATCCTGTGACATCTCTGAGTGGTGCTGAAAAGGTTGGAAGACCCTTAGAAGTGAGATAGATAGATAGATAGATAGATAGATAGATAGATAGATAGATAGATATACAAGTCCAAAAAGCGAAGCAGCATTCCAAAGATTGTGAAAAAATGAAGGACCGTTTATTCCCACAATGCAACGTTTCAGCCTACTCCATGAGGCCTTTCTCAATCATGCTTGAGAAAGGCCTCATTGAGTAGGCCGAAACGTTGTATTGTGGGAATAAATGGTCCTTAATTTTTTTCACAATCTTCGGAGTGCTGCCTCGCTTTTTGGACTTGTATATCTGGTATATTATCCTGAACCTGGAGGGATTGCAACCGGACTATCATTGTGACTTGTGCTGCTGTTTTCTTTGTTATATAGATAGATAGCAATACAAGGAAACACAAAATGTTTAGTAATTGTGTACTGCACAATAAGAGTGAAACAGGAGAGACATTTCCGTATTCAGTAGAATTCCAGGGTCGGAAAATGTATGTGGAACACTATACGCCTGCCTCAGTTAATGTCTTTTTATTTGACTTGATACTATATGTGGATTTTCTTTCCAATGTTGGATAACAGTTAAAAAAATGTATTGTTATCTCAAAGGTCTTTTCAAAGGTTATTTATAGAAGGAACGCATGAAGCCTCGAATGGAGCATGCTTGCTACTCTACAATATCTATGCCAATCCAAATTTAGTTACAGAAAATCAGACGTAATGTTCCGTTCTGCAAGTATCTCATTAGTAGCAGCCCGTTTCTTTGGTGACATAGCTGTCTTGTGTTATTGTGGATGCTGTATTGTAGATTTTAGGAGCTGTTTTCCTGGTAAACAAATTCAATCTAATATAAAGTATTCTAAAACTTCTAGAACAGCCATAAATAGATTGATGAATAAATAGATAGTAGTATACAGTAGATAGATACTGAATACACAGGCGTCTTAGCCTTGTTACTAAATATCAATACCAAGGAAGGGTGGCTTGTGGTCATCCTTCTGATACATGGTAACCCCCTTCCCTGTAACCCCAACTTGTTCAGAGATCTTTGGTCCCTGGCTTGTTCATTTCTGGAGGGGGTATGGAGAAGGTCACATGTGTCAATATAGCCAATGACTGGCCTTGGGTAAATGTCACCACTAAGCCAGTCATTGTTTGCAGTGGCACACATGCCTTATGAAACAGAGCCAGGATGTAGGTCCAGAGTGCTGAGGAGTAGGTGGCTATGATACCACATGCTACAGGGCTTACTTTAAGGAGACCAAATGTTGGATTACCTCTTTAAAGGTATTGCTGTTGCTAAAGGTAATGAAACTAGCAGGTTTTCCCATCAGCCCTCCTTAGTATAGCAGATCTGAGACATGAAGCCTCCTTAGTTAATGATCAGCATACAATAAAAATCTTTTTAATAAGATCTGCAAGTTCTCAGTTAATTTTCCAGTTGAGTTCCAATGAGAATATCATTAAACTTAATACTTATGGCGCTCACTCTGAGCCGTGTTTAAGGGATGGTTAGCTCCTGTATCAAGACACGCCTCGTTTGCAGCTGTACTTTTCAATGAGCAGAACAGCCATTTTTCCGTGGCACCCGAATGGTTTCTACCCATCAAGTGGAAAATACCTTATGTTCAACTCTAGAGATTTATGAAATTGTTCTCAGGAGTACTTATGAGAGTTTTGATTAGTTTCTAGATGTTTTTGAGAAACGAGTTTGACATCTTGTGATGAAAGAATTTTTATAGTTTATGATCCAAATTAAAAGATTTCCATTTTCTTTTTTTTCTACATTTTGTGCACTGCTCAAACACAATTTTCTAAAGTGTTTTATTGTAATCTCAATATTGATAGCTTTTCTCCATAACAAATAGTTTGACTATGAAAACCATGGCTGCCTGATACGATTTTTCTGTGTGTGTACACAGGCTGCCATTTATTCAATAGAAATAATTCATTTTGGAAAGTTGTTTTTTTTTTTGTATTTCATAAACTCAAAAGTAATAAGGCTTTGAATTCTAATAAGAAAACATGCAGGTATAGTGAGCTACCAAAGTCAAAAAATTTTTTTCTGTTTGCTACAATGTTTAATAAAGAGATAAGAATTAGGGCTCACTCAAGGTTGGATGGAGACCGCTGGGAAAAACATTTTATGGGGGCTCCAATTCCACCTCTGGATCCTGCGGTCCACCTCACTTCCTATTGTGGTCACATCTAAGAGCCTGTGTACTGAAATCAATGGGAGTAGAGGAAGTGATTTCCTCAGCCTTCGAAAGAGAAAGCCACACGTATGTGTTTCTAACGATTAACTTAGTAACATAGTTTATAAGGCCGAAAAAAGACATCTGTCCATCCAGTTCGGCCTGCTTTCCTACAAGTTGATCCAGAGGAAGGCAAAAAAAAACCTTGTGAGGTAGAAGCCTATTTTCCCCACTTTAGGGAAAAAAAATCCTTCCCAACTCCAATCAGGCAATCAGAATTACTCCCTGGATCAACGACCCATCTTTAGTAACTATAACCTGTAATATTATTACCCTCCAGAAATGCATCCAGGCCCCTCTTGAACTCTTTTAGTGAACTTACCATCACCACCTCCTCAGGCAGAGAGTTCCATAGTCTCACTGCTCTTACCGTAAAGAATCCTCTTCTATGTTTGTGTACAAACCTTCTTTCCTCCAGGCGCAGAGGATGTCCCCTCGTCACAGTCACAGTCCTGGGGATAAATAGATCATGGGAGAGATCTCTCTACTGACCACTGATATATTTATACATAGTTATTAGATCTCCCCTCAGTTGTCTTTTTTCTAAAGTGAATAAGCCTAATTTTGATAATCTTTCTGGGTACTGTAGTCCACCCATTCCAGTTATTACTTTAGTTGCCCTCCTCTGAACCCTCTCCAGCTCTGCTATGTCTGCCTTGTTCACAGGAGCCCAGAACTGTACACAGTACTCCATGTGTGGTCTGACTAGTGATTTGTAAAGTGGCAGGACTATGTTCTCATCACGGGCATCTATGCCTCTTTTGATGCAACCCATTATTTTATTGGCCTTGGCAGCAGCTGTCTGACACTGGTTCCTACAGCTTAGTTTGCTGTTCACTAAAATTCCTAGGTCCTTTTCCATGTCAGAGTTACCTAATATTTTACCATTTAGTATGTACTGGTGACTTGCATTATTCCTTCCCATATGCATAACCTTACATTTGTCAGTGTTAAACCTCATCTGTCACTTCTCTGCCCAAGCCTCCAGTCTATCCAGATCCATCTGTAGCAGTGTACTGTCCTCTTCTGTGTTAATTACTTTACACAGTTTAGTGTCATCTGCAAAAATTGATATTTTACTGTGCAAGCTTTCTACAAGATCATTAATAAATATATATTGAAGAGAATAGGGCCCAATACTGACCCCTGTGGTACCCCACTAGTGACAGTGACCCAATCTGTGCCATTAATAACCACCCTCTGTTTTCTATCACTGAGCCAGTCACTTACCCACATACAGACATTTTCTCCCAATCCTGTGGAACACTCCCTGTCAGTATAGAGTCCTTAAATATCAGAAATAAGGGTCTGGCGATGACACTACTTAATTCTCTTAGGATACGGGGGTGTATGCCATCCGGTCCTGGCGATTTGTCTATTTTAATCTTTTTAAGACGCAACTCTACTTCTTCCTGGGTCAGACAGGGCATTTTTAATGGGGAATTTACTTTTATATTCCGCATTTCATCTGACAGTTTATTTTCCTCAGTGAATGCAGTGGAGAAAAAGATATTTAGTAGCTTTGCTTTCTCCTGATCGCTCTCTGCAACTCCCCCCTCATTACTCTGTAAGGGACCGACACCTTCAGGTTTATACTTTTTACCATTTATATAATTAAAGAACATTTTAGGGTTAGTTTTACTCTCTTTGGCGATTAATCTCTCGGTCTCTAGTTTGGCTGTTTTTATTTGTCTTTTACATATTCTATTTTTTTCCTTATAGTTTTTCAATGCTTCCTCGCTCCCCTCCTGTTTTAGTGATTTAAATGCTTTCTGTTTGTTATTTATTGCCTTCTTTACAGCTCTATTTATCCACATTGTTTTTTCTTGTTCCTTAACCTTTTATTCCCATAAGGTATGTACCTCTCACAATTAGCTATTAGGATGCTTTTAAAAATCTCCCATTTTGTGGCTTTATTTTTATTTTTGAGGACTTTGTCCCAGTTAGTTAGGCCTATGGCCTCTCTTAGTTGACTAAATTTTGCTTTTTTGAAGTTTGGTATTTTTGTTCCTCCCTGAAGAAACGCTCTTTTGAATGACAGTTGGAAGGTTATTATATTATGGTCACTATTTCCCAGGTGTCCCCCAACCTGCACATCTGTTATTCTGTCAGGTCTATCGGTTAATACTAAGTCCAGTATGGCCGTCCCTCTAGTCAGGTCCTGAACCAGTTGGGAAAGGTAATTGTCTCTGGTTATTTCCAAGAACCTGTTTCCTTTATGAGATATACAGGTTTCAGTTTCCCAGTCTATATCTGGGTAGTTGAAATCCCCCATAATAATGACCTCATTATGTTTTGCCGCCTCGTCTATTTCATTTAGAAGTAGATTTTCTGTGGACTCTGGTATATTAGGTGGTTTATAATAAAGTCCTATGGCTAGAATTCCTCAAAAAATCATCAAGGGAGACTTTCTTTACTGAGAGTTGTGGGTCCTAGAGGTGATCATATTATTCACTAGTTATATAGAGACTTTTGGCCATAACTGGGAAATACTGAGCCCTAGAATATACCGGTGAATCCCCAAGGTGAACAAAGCCCTTTGTGTCCTCTATATTATCCTGCCCTAATAAGCTAATTGTTGCAAATGACCTGGGGTTCTGACAACCTTGCTAGGTGCTCCTCAGAAGATCACAGCAGAAAGATGTTATTTTATATCCAGAATAGAGAAAAACAAATTTCTTGACTCTTGCTTTGGGTCCGATTTGCTACATTTTTGAAAAGATTCTATTTGAGTATGAATCGATTCTATCCAAATATTGTCCTGAAAGTTGACACATAACACTTGCTGATCCCATATTTTTTCTGAGAAAGAAAGAAAGAGACAATGCCTAGTATACTCTTGGTTTCTGGACAAATATATATATATATATATATATATATATATATATATATATATATATATTCCATCTTTGACAGGCAGGGCTAATAGTTACATAGGGATTGTAGGGTGAATTTAAACCATCCCCAGCCATAACCTATCACCAGCCCTGTTGGTTCTGTTGTGTTTAAGGTATTTAAAAAAAAAAAAAGGATATTTTCATTTTAATAGCAGTATAATAAAGGTTATGTTTTACAGCCATTCTGTGAGAAATATGTTGAATCCTGACCACTTACATATTAGAATACTGACATCTGCCTGGTCAGTTCTGTGATTCATTAAGTAAAGTGCCTAGTATTTGTAGTATGTGTACGATGCACCTCTGGATTTCGGGGAAAGATATTCAAATAAGAATTCCTAAGCCTATCTGATACCAATAGATGTAACATATGCTAATTTTTAAATATTTTTTTCCCCAGAAACCAAGAGGAGTGTTGACTGGCTTACAGTATTGCTCATGCATACTAGGTGCCCTCCATAATGAGAAATATTACACCAACCAAGGCTTCTCAGGCAACTAAGCAAATTTTCTTTGCGCTGCTCTGTTAAGGTAGTTACCCAGAACAGAGCTGGGTTCCTGGTATAAAACATTGGGGTAATTTATCAAACTGGTGTAAAGTAGAACTGGCCTAGTTGCCCATAGCAACCAATCAGATTCCACCTTTCATTTTCCAAAGGAACTGTCAAATAAAAGGTGGAATCTGATTGGTTGCTATGGGCAACTAAGCCAGTTCTACTTTACTACCAGTTTGATAAATGACCCCAACTATTTTTTTTACATCTGCCAGCATCAGATACATAGGCTTTGGAAAGTTAATTTGAATATCTTTCCCAGGAATCCAGAGGAGAGTTGCCTAGCCTACAATACTCCACAGACATACCACGCATACTAAACGCTGCTCTCCGTCATGAGAAACAGTACCCCCTAGGTAATGCATATATATTGCACAGACACCCAGGGTAGCATACCCAGGGCCCTCTCTCTCTCTCTATTTGCTTGAACTGAATCACAAAAAATTCCTTTTTTGGAAATTTGGAACTAATTGTGATTTGGTAAGATAGATTCGCTGATTTATGCATTTGATGTAATTATTTGAGCCAAACACAGGAGTGGCTACAAAACAGGAGATTCCTTTCTTGCGTGAATCCAGATTTGATCTAAAGCAATGAATAATATTTGTTGTGATTTTGTATGATTTTGTATCTACTCGTAGGGAGAGTTACTAGATTAGGGCTAGATAGGGATGCTATATAGTCAGGTTTCTTGATCCAGATTTGGAAGTCAAAACCATTAGTGAATTCCAAAAAAAGAAAAGAGAATTTGTTGGCTTACAAAACTGCATCAGGAAAATGATGTTTTTACAATAGGAGGTTTAAGGGTTTTAATGCCACCAGGTCCCATGAGGCCAGGACATGCTAACTGAATAAGAATTTGGGTCTATTATATGGGGCAAACCAAAAGCACAGGGTTTCCCATAATATCAATGAGTTTTAATGGAAAGAGAGTCAACAGTGTGGGAAAGATCTTTTTGTATATATCCTCATCTCAACAAGGTTCCAGTGTTAAAAAGACCAGTGCTCAGACAAGAAAGTCCAGTGCCTTATTGCCTCCAGTTTTCATCCGTTGTGGATAAGTAGGTAATTCAGGACAATTCCTTCTTCTTTCATCAAAGATTACGAGCCTTCTAATCAAACCACTACAATCTGAATTAGGGTTTTTCCTCTCCATGGGCACTAAAAATAGCCCCTCGTGGTGAGATCTTCCTATCAATGAGTTGACTTTCACAAATTACTGTTGATGTGTAGTTATCATATCTTCTCAAAGTCTTCCCTTCTCTTTGACAACTGAATCCATTTGACACCATTTAAAAAATAACAAATACTAAACAAAATGTTCTAAAAAAAAAATAGAAAATAATTAAAGGCCCGCTTTTAGTGTTAAAATATATTGCCATTTCTTAGAATAGCTTCTAAATTGTTCTGTTATTTGCTACAAGTAACAGCAGACCAGGGAAACTGTAGCTGAGCCTGTTACCAGCGGCTAAACACGAGCAGCTGAAAAATATTCTGAGTTTGGTGTATACTGTGCTTACAGGCAGCTGAAAACCTCATGGGGCTATGAAATGATCAGCCATAAGACAGAAGAGTGGAAATGTGTTCCTGTTCACCTTGTGGTGGTGTTGTATTGGATTAGCTACCTGACTGGCTAGGGGGAATTCCATCATTCTGTTGCAAACTGAAGAGTGAGACAGATGCGCAGACCCCAAGGTGAAGCAAGAAATTCTGGAAGCAAGAAAACTATTAATGTCGATACAGAAAAGTATTCTGTGTGATACACACAAGCCGCAAACACAATAACTATTTTTTTTTGTCAATTGCAGGTTGTAACCTCAAGGTTTCGGACAGAAAAAAAACATATAAAATACAGAGCATCATTGCAAGTAAATAGTGGTTATCAAGAAGTGCAGCTTACAGTTCTTCGTTATTACGGAACTAAAAGTTTCAGCATATCCAGTTCTCTTCTTTCTGCCAAAATGACGGAAAGCTTTACATAACCAACCTGACATATTTCATTATAAGTCAGCGGGATCCACTGTGTGGTTTTCATCATACAACTGTTAAAAAAAAGAATATTAGATAAGGAGAGTGCATGGACAGTACAGGGAGATTGGAGGGGGAGTTTTTTGAGACTATATGAAGAGCATAGGGAGACAGCAGGAAGACTGCAGGTTGAGTGCCATTGTCATGTGCATCTTGTTCAACTGCTGCAAAATTCATAGTTGATCTGCTATTTTATATATAGAATCACTGTGCCACAGATATATATATATATATCGCCATGTGCATCTTGTTCAACTGCTGCGACATTCTTAGTTAATCTGTTACATTACTGATTCACTGTACACTATGGCCAACAGACAAACAGTTGCCTTGGCCCTCCATAAGAATGGGCAGTGGCAAAAATGTTGCTGTAGTTGGCACAAGTAGCAGCAGAAGAAGGGGTGGTGGTAGCAGCAGCCGCAGCAACAGGCCACAGCTGCCATTGTCATCCAGCGGCCATGTTTTGACAGGCAGCTGAAAACCTTGTGGGGCTATGAAATGATCTTGGGGCACTGCATGGTTAAGTCCACAGCGATAAATCAGACGTGACGGTAACAGAGATCTGTGATACTGATGCACAGTGAATCTACAGCTAACAGAAGGGATTAAAAAGCATGCGCTTGGACTGTCACAACATGCATTAAAATAACATTTTTTCCCCACTATTTTATTGTCTCTACCTCCATTTCATTATTTTTTTCCACCAAGGAGCCATTTGGACACAGTGATACAGTTTTGACCAACAATCCAGGATTTGATCAGAATTTGTAAGCCAAAAGCAGGAGTGGGTTTCAAAACATAGATGAGATGCAAATATTTCCATTATGTTTTATCTCTATTTTGGACCCACTCCTATTTTCAGCTTGCAAATACTGATCAAATACTGATGCATAATACTGACCAAATACTAGCCATGTGAAAGATGCCATTAAAGTCCAATTACTGACCATCTGAAAGAGTCTTTATAGATGCTCAAAACACAGAATTCATTTTGTTTTTTTCTTTACTGTTCTTCTGACGGATCAGAAGAATGGAAAAATAAACACAGCCTTACTGCCAATGCTGCTGCCCCACCTCCCCACTCTGTCATGGGGTTGGGGTCACTATTGTCACTGTCAGTACTGCTGCTGCTGCCTCCACCCTCTCCATTCTGTCATGGGGCCAGTATTTGAATCTTGGGGCACTGCATGGTTAAAGGGACACTATCGCGAAGAAAATTTTTTTAATATGTTTTACAACATAACAAAAGCAGGTTTTAACATAATGTATTTTTCAAATTGTGTAAATGTTTTGTTTTTTTTTTTAATTCAGTTTTCTTGCCTTACATGGGGGCTGCCATGTTGGAAGTAAAGTGTGACAGTCTGGGTTTACAACACAATGGCACCTCGCTTACGGCAGGCATGTACATAGGTTTCGCTGCCGACCCTATAGAGAATGAATGGAAGACGTGAGCCCGCCCCTGTGATGACACCAGTAACACACAGCCAGGTCCTCCCTCCTTGCTGCTGGGGGAAGCCCACTGTGCCTGCTCCTCACTCCTGCAGCAGCGTCCTTGTCTTCATTAGGCTGCCTGTTCTAAATTCTATGGCAGCTCATCCCAGCAGTGCAGACAATTTTTGCTGAGTGTACTGCTGGGGTGAGCGGCCCAGGACTCAGAAACAGAGTAGATGGAGGTTCTTGGGGCTGTAGGACCTTAGTGATGTAATCGGCCATGTGACCAGTGGGGGAAAAGCCTGAGGAGCAGAGATCTGTGTTTTTGTAACGAAACCATTGTCTCATCTTATCTTGCTGAAGCAGTGATATCACTGCTGAAGGTGTGAATTAGTGATGTCATTGGTACCACCCACTTTTTTGCAGCATGCCTACTTACAGGTTGCTCAAAGCCTCATTTGGCCAGCAGAGCTCCCCCTGGTGACCAAAGATGGTAAATATGGTAAAATCCAATATTTATTTATAATATTTCACACATTGGAATTTTTATTTATTTATTTATTATTTCTTACAAATATATAATAGATTTTTTTTAGCATAAATAAAATATAGAACAGGTTTTTGTGAATAGATTCCCTTTAAGTCCACAGCGATAAATTAGACCTGACAGTAACAGAGATCTGTGATACTGATGCACAGTGAATCTACAGCTAACAGAAGGGATTAAAAAGCATGCGCTTGGACTGTCACAACATGCATTAAAAGAACATTTTTTTTCTCCACTATTTTATTGTCTCTGACTCCATTTCATTATTTTTTTCCACCAAGGAGCCATTTGGACACAGTAATACCCTCTCCTTCTAGTTAAATTTCCAAGCCTTCACACTGAGATTGGACCACCCAGTGGGATGAATATGATTGGGCTGAGTGGCCTGGTTATACCTGATTTATCACGATTTGTGACTAATTAATTTGGAACAAATTGAATTTCTTGTTGAATTTCGGCAAATTGGCTGAAACAAATTTTTCTAAACTTTGCTCATCTCTGTTGATGACCTATCCTTTAGCAAAAAAAAGAGGAGCTGCAATGCAGATGTGAACAGTGTCTTACAAGCCTTCTAATGATTGGGATGCCAACTGGTCACATGGACCCATAGACCCATTCTTTCTGTGTTCAATGACATGCAATAATATTATAATAATACCACCACACCAATAGTAGGCATGTATTTTTCTATTCTCTTTATATAGGTCAGCGATACAATGTCTTCCGTCAGGCTCTGGCCGAGCCATTAGCCAAAGACTGCCTATGCCTTTTTGACACTTCAAAATCAGGATTAATAAGTAATTACTTTGAAAATGTCATCAAGGCTCTTACAAATTCACAACCAGCTACAACATGACTTATAAGTTGCTTCTTGATAGCTTCTTATAATGATCTGTCTCCTTGAGAAAATCGAGGAGACTTGGGTCTGTTTATTAGGGAGCGTCAAAGAGTTCCTGTTATATCATGTCATCTGAGATGATTAATACATGGAAATACTGTAAATCCTTCCCGTAAAAATGGGTCAATGTAGACAAGGGGCCTTCAGAATCAAATCATTGCCATCTAATTGGGATTAAACTTGGAGTTTTTTTCATTGTTAATTTTGGATCCGTATTGAATCCTTGTAACTATAACAGGACAGGTAAATTACAAAGGAGGAAACACAGACTCGCCATACAGTAATTGTGTGCTGCCTGAAAAGGATAAGGACAAGGATCTTTGAAGGGTAACGCTTTGTGTCTCTTACAAAGGACAAGGGATGTGGTTTAAGCTTTTTATCTCACTCCTTTCCTCTCCCCTAAGAAAAGTATTAAGTATATATTACCATTGATTTTAGAAAGAATACAGTATTATTCCTGGAGGGAAGTGAATGGACAGAGATTTTTTTTCTTTTTAATGTCCAAACATACATGTATATGTTACACTTTCTTCATACAGCCCATACAATAGCATATAGATGTAGCAGAACCAAATTTGTCATTTAACTGTTTGGGGCTGTAGTACATTGAGGGTAGTAGTACAGAGAATAGTAGTGAAATCATGCATACCACAATGTGATGCCATGATGGAATGTATCAAATCATATCCCTTTCTCCTACAGAAGAATTATCAAAAACATGTGCAAAAAGGCAGGTTATTTGTTTACTTTTATTAGTGAAATGTATAGAATTATTTACTGAGATTTTTAATTGGAAGAAATATTGGCAAACTATTTAGCTTTTTTAAAGCGATTGTCCAGCTGAAAAAAGTTCTCCAAAACCATTAAATGTGATATGATAAAATAAAATAAAAATCCTACACTCACCAATCTTTCTACGTTTCCCCCACATTTGTACCAACTACATAGATGACATGCCAAATACTTAGTGGCGGTCATGCAAACCATGCAATTGTGTGGGGTCCCAAGACAGGCGAGTCAAACAGTGCAATTACAAAAGTATTCAGATCCAAGTGCTGGTTTGAAACCTGTAGAAAAATTTTTGCGGGACAACCCCTTTAAGGACTTTTATACAGTTTTGGACAGTATCTGGCAGTCCTGGTTAGGGCCCCCGATATAACTTTGCTTGGGTCCCCAGAAATGCCAAGTAAGCCTATGAATATACTCTACATCACCATTGCAGCCAATTACTGACCTCAGCTACATACAACACGAGGCCAGTATTTGGCTACAGTGGTCATTGCTGCAGATATGTTAACACAGACCAAAGCTGAGGACAAGGCATTGGTGCTGGAAAGGGCAGGGGAATAACTAGTGATTATAGGATCTATTTTTAACTTTTAAAAAAAATTAGATAACCCCTTGATATGTTTAGAAGGCGGAAAGATAATTTAGCATCAAGTGCAGAAAACTTTTTTTATTATTATTTTTAATATCTCAGCATTATGTGCAAAAATATCAGTATTTTTATTATTTTTTTCACTATTGAAAACATTTTTTGGCAAACTAAAAAAAATAAAAAAATTAATTTTAATTTATTAATAGAGTGTAAGCGCAGTTGGAGACGGAATGATATGAGTGTCAGCACTACAGGAATTGTATAAATATTAAAACATATATATAATATCAGAAACAATAGGATTGTTAGTATTATGTACAGAAAGCACATTCCTTAATTTTTATGAATATTATTTAATAATAACACATTTGTTTAAATACAGATCAGGAGAGCTCAGCTTTCTGTACAGAAATATTAAAGTAGATGATATATTTATAGTTTTTTCAACGTTTTGAAATGATTAATAAATCTTGAAAATAATAGAGAAGTAGTCTTTAGTTTTATAACATGTTGCCCCTTCCATTTTTCTATTTTATCATATTATAATCTGTCTTGGAGATCACAGAACCGATGCAAATAACTGAGGCCAATTGTTCAGCTTCAATCGTATTGGTTTCTTAAGCAGTGATGTAAACATCACAAGCAGAAATAAGATAGATTGGACCTGACAAAGTTTCGCCGATGAAAGCGGCATATTAAAAATCTTAAGGAAACAATAAAAATCCCTTTTGAGGACAAAATTCAATGACTTTCTTAACTGAAGAGGATACGTAGGTTAAAAAATGACTGCTAGACCCTGAGAAGTCTGAGACGGAGCACAGAATATCTTTGACTGGCTTCATTGAAAGGAGTGAAGGAAAGGGCAGCGTGCCTTTACACTCTTTCTTTAGATGCCCTCGCGTTTTGTTTTATTGATTTCCTTACTTAAAGCTACTGGAATGGTGACACTTTTTCATGGCGTTACAAAAGATGTGCTTCATCTATATTACTTAGCTCAAACACAATCTGGAGAGCCCTTGAAGGCTTCTTTCTAAACACTTGTACATGTGATGTTCTCTGGATAGGCTCGCCAATATGCTTTTTTTAAAATAAATATGGTCGGAATAAATGCTGACACCAGTGTTGTGCCGTGTAACCCTGCAGTTCCCAGAGAAGATATTCACATTCAGCATGCAGTAAAATAAGTTTTCGCATTTGCTACCATTTTTCGTATTCCGGCGATCCATCATACAAAGCAACTTTGTTACTACTTTGCATTAAATTCTTAAACCGTTTTATGTATACAGTTCTTATTCAGACCAGTGTTCTTCCTTCATTACAAACCTTGAATCTGAAGTCAGACTCCCTTCCATCTGTCCTCAGCTTTTTGGTGACACAAATATAATACAAAGTTTACTATTCTGCAATGACACCATGCGTTGTCCATCTTCCAATATATACAACAACCGAATATTTAAAAGGTGTTTTGGATTTACCGTATGCTCTATTACGGCATAATGGAAGAAATAGAGAACCTTATGACAAAAGCCTGGACTTAAAGGGTTGTCCCACAAAAATATTCTATAGTTTTCAAACCAGCACCTGGATCTGAATACTTTTGTGATTGCATGTAATTAAAAGTTTGGCATAGCCACTGATGTATTCAATAAAATGTATCTGTATAGCGCCACCTGCTGTTTGTTTCTTTCCTATTTCTTTTACCTGCTCAATGAGATGGCCGCACATGCTCAGTTTCATTCTTCAACTGCCTTCTAAGATGTGATAGGGAGAGCATGGACACGTCCCCTTACCTGCAGCAGTACAGACACTCCCCTTGAGCTGTCAGCTTGATATAAATCTAGCAGAGCAATGAATGGGGAGATCTCTGGATCCATGTGAGGTACAGGACTGGTTCTAGCTTCTTTAGAAAGAGGTTGTCATGTTCTATATGATATCTGATTTTCATTTTTTACATTAATCATGGGAGAACCCCTGTAATCTTAATGCCAATAATGAAGGGTAGTGGCTCTTGTGAGTTATTGTCAGTGGACAACCATTACCTCATTTAAGGAAACAGTCTAATGACAAAATCTGCTTTGCTACACTTGTTATCGGTAGTACTACATTTAGCTACAAGACTATTCTAATTTTTATTTATTTATTCATTTTTTAAGTAGAGCAATCATTCAATATATTACAGGTCTGTGCTTTACTACTCCATAACACAACACTCATGGTCAGTAGTGGAATTTATATGTTAGGTAATCAAATTTCAGGATTGATCACAATGAAAGGAGATGAGTGATTAAAGTTATAGTGCAATGTACAGATATAGCAGTTTTAAACTTGAGTGCGATATCACGTCTCACAATGGCATCATATCACAAAAGACATTGAAAGCCATTGAAAAAGCCAGTTAAAACTTATTTCCATGGTTATGATCACACTGCAATCCAGCAGCGGTGGCCATGCCTGCACACTACAAAAAAAGTGCTTGACTATGGGCATTCCCGCAGTCCCAGCCACTAGAGAGACCTGCGCTTCTTCCTATATTGTGAAAGCACGGCCACCACTGATGGATTGCAGCGTGGTCGAAACCATGGAAACGAGCAGTGTATAATGTAATGGTAAAATGAAACCAGCCAGCCAAGGAGACAATATGGACAATCACAATACATTAGTAAGTGCCTTGTATTAACTTTCTCTACATAATAAATGCTGCTAATATTTGCTGAAGTGAGTCAACCCCTTTAACTCACAAAGATTCCATATAAGAACTGCTACATCTGTATGCAGCAGGAGAGACGTTGATTTTGAAAGAGACTGTCACCTTATCAATCATGGTTTTGTCAGTGAGAGGGAAAGAGTCATGGCATAAAAAGAGATTTAAAAAAAGTATAATAGGAGGTTGACCTGACCAATATATTTTTTTCACTGATAGAGGATTTTTTTTCCATGTATTATTGAAAGTCATTTGAGTCATACCCAGACCCCCCCCCCCAGCTTGTAAATTTTTCTCATAAAAATATCTTAACATAATAAAAATTGGTGAAAAGAAAACTGAAAGGACATAGTAATGTAAATGTATGTGCCTCTATTCTAGATGGATTTTGCTGTATAAAAAGTTACATTAAAGCAGAGCTGTACATTAGGGAGTGGCAGCAGAACCCAGCAGACAGCTTGATCTACACACTCCTTATCAGGATTTGTGGCACACTTCAACCACCTCTCAGATTTATAACTCACCAAAGCATTGACAATTGTCAAAGTTTTACGAGCGCACACAACAAAGGTCTTTGATTCTGAACTCTATTTATCCCACTTGAGCCAAGTCTTCTTTTCACTCATGTGCGAGAACTTATGGTGACCTAAAATCCCTCTATTTGTGACAGAATTGTGTGTTCCTTGAGACAAAACAATGACAATAAATAAGGGCAACATGAAGGTTGCAAGCTGCTTACTGGTACTATAGCTTTATTAGATAAGTAGATATGACATACATACGTAGGTAGATAATACATAGACAAATAGATAGATAGATAGATAGATAGATAGATAGATAGATAGATAGATAGATAGATAGATAGGCCTGAGAAAGGCATTATTGTGTTGGGCTGAAATTTTGCAGTTGGGGTGAATAAAAGCAGATCCACCTCCTTTCACCATATATGTAGTGCTGCAAAGCTTAAACTGTTTACTCTCTTTCTTTCTGAATTATTCTGCAAGAATTTACTTCATATTTATATTTACTTTCCTATTATAAGCTGCAATGTTTCAGTATTTTATTCCATATTTTTAATGCCCTTGGATATATTAGATATAATGTGGATATGGTCATTATTTGTTTAGTAAGCAATCAATAGTCCTAATGAGTGAAGCTTTGTGGCCAAATCCCAAGGATTTAATTAATTGTGCGCTCATCTTGACACACATCTACAGACCTTTCTATTATTTTCCTATTCATCAACCTGACATCCCCCGAAAACCTGAAGGGGCTACGTTTTTTTTTTTTTACTCGTTAAATCTATAATATGTTAAGCAGCCATCTTCCATTTTTAATGTATGGCGCTTAAACTGGGGAATCCCCAACAGCTAGAGTGTAATGTGAAAAGGCTGATAAGCTCCTTCATTCCTGAGGCATTAACCTTTTAATGTGGCATTAGAATGAAAGATAGCTTCTAGAACATCCAATAGTCTGCTGTTTTGATGACATTATAAGTCCCTGTCGGCTATTGGTGGCCATATTGATTTTTTGAAATAATAAATAATAGAATAGGATAAAAAGTGAGATTGAAATGTTCAGATTGTGCCTGTTATAATATTCAAAAGCTACAGGTTATAAAAGAAGGGCCATTTTTTTTATAGTATTTTATTATTTTAATTAAGAAAGTCATGTATGGAAAATAAATAAATTTATACCAATTCCTTAAATTCTTTGACCTAATGACAGAGAAAATATCACATTTTTCAAAATTTTTATATAATTTCTATCTACATCAAACCTATAGATTTTGAGGATTCTAGTCAAAAGGGATTATTTTTAATATATTTTCTCAATATCATTTTTTTAAATAAACACACAGTGTAGGATATATAACTGAAAGCTTAGTGTGGAATATATGATAGATAGATAGATAGATAGATAGATAGATAGATAGATAGATAGATACGAGAAAGATATGAGTTAGGTACTGTAGATGATAGACAGAGTTCTTTTTCTGTTTGGTGCTTAGTATTTTGGTAATATATTTTTGCATTTGTGTTCTATTTTTTAGCTAAAAATGATCTTTTTGGGGAATTAAAGAAAATCCAGTGTACTATACAGTAAAAAAGACATAACTAATTACTAAGTAATGGTCAGGATCATTTTAATGGGTTACACATTGTTGTTCTACATTATGGCCATTAGGCCATAAGACCCAGACAGATAGAATCTGTATGAAAAAAGTTCCATGTCCTTTGGGCTTGTAAGGTGATATCAAAAGGTTGTCTTTCTGTCAAAGTCAGGGGAAGATGGAAGGACCCTAAAAATCATTTTAGGGTATCTAGGAGAGAAGGTCAAGTCCAGGACCTCCAAGGTAGTCTTTTCAGAAATACTACCCGTGCCACAAGCATCACTAGAGAGACAATAGGAGCTTAGGGAGTAGGGAGCTTAGGGGGGGACATGATTAACCTATACAAATATATAAATGGGCTGTACAAAAAATATGCTGAAAAGCTGTTCCATGTAAAATCCCCTCAGAAGACAAGGGGCAGTCTCCAGAGTCATCAAGGCTTCTTTACTGTGAGAACTGTGAAATAGTCTACCTCGGAACGTGGTCACAGCAGAAACAGTGGACAATTTTAAAAAGGGCTTGGATAAATTCTTAAAAGTAAATTACATTATTGCTTATAAAAATGTGTAGAAATCTGGTTCTCACTCCCTTTTCTAAAATGTGCGTCCCTTCCTGTCCCTTGGTTGAACTTGATGGACTTATTTAAGCATATTAACTATGTAACTATGTAAGTACTCCCACAATTTTTGGGGGACAGGAAGTCAGGTTTTCTATTCATTCCTATGATACTGATGTTGAGGTTAGGAAGGAACAGAGAATCCGACTTCCTGTCCACACATAAGAGTCAACGTGTCGGTTATATGACACAACTGAGGACCAGAAGGGAATGAATAACTCACAAATACAGACGGAAAAAAAGATAACATTCATAACAATGTATATCATGTACCTTTCTAATGAGCCAGAGAATAAAAATAAAATTGTGAGAATGCTTCTTTAAAGCAACGTCTCGGATCCCTAGGTCTGCCCTAGTGCTTTGCGCAATCCCTCTGTGCCGTCATCCATAGATCAATCAGTCTGCCTCCACAAAAAGTATGCCTTTAGGCTCCTACTTGACACGATTCTCAGAGCTGAACCATTATACAAGGCACAGTAGATCCCAAAAGCTCCTCTTGGTCTCCTCAGTTGCTTTCTGCTATTGGTTCCAAACCTCCTTTTTTTATCAATTGCCCACTATGCTTTTGTGATGGCGCAAAACATCTGTGTCATGACATACATCTTCCCCAGCTCTAGTACCAAGCTTTTCCTAGGCATACGTACACCATACTGTACCTTCCACCTCAGAGCCAACATCCATAAAGACTATAGTGGAGGGTTTACTCTTCGTAATTCATAGGTATCAAGAATTTTATGTACTGAGTAACCTGGTCTGAGATGTATTAGAATGTTTTACTTGCTAACTTGAGATGAGTGAATTTCTTCTCCACAAAGCACATTTTTTGTAAGTAGTGCGTGCAATGACAGGGAGATGCGATTGCACAACTACCCATCATTGTACCCCTCAGATGCTGTGTTCATACAAGTAAAATTAACAGAAAAAAAATGATATATCTACTGCCTCCATTTTCTCGTGACGTGCTGGACGCCGCCATCTTGCTTGAAGATTTGGTGCAAAATCTCATGCAGCCTGAGATGATGTTGTCATGCTGGCCAGCGTGGTGACATCACATGTCACAACACACGGGATTTCAGCCGAGATCTTCAATCAGATGGAGGTGGCCAGCAGGCGGTGCGCAAATGGACGGGGTAAGTATGATTTTTTTTGTTTTTAAAATGTTTGCTAAATCAATTCGCTATCAGGAAGCATGAAGAAATTCGGCTTCATAGCAAATTGAATTTATTCTGAAATTCGGATCCAATTGCACGTCATTGGATTTGATTCATTCAACTCTATTGCTAGCCTCTGAAAAAGTTTAATGACAATGGAGTCTAGGCAGTAAGTCTGGGTCTGTACACAGAATCATAATATGGCCTCAAGCATGAGACCTTAGGCCGGCAGGTTAAGTTTGGGTTGCCTAGACCTGACATTTCAAATACAACAGAATTCAATTAAAGATTACATATTTCATAACTCAGAATGCTCTTCTGAGTGTTTGAAATTGGATTTTCTAAACAAAAAAAATTACTTTTAAAGCTTGGCACAGTTATGTAGATGTTTAGGTCTCTTCAAGAAATAACAGTTTTCACATAAAATGTATCTGGCTATATAAAGTTATAAGAAAAACTATGATAAATTTAACTTGCAATACCACATCTGGCCACATGGTTTGCTGTTGAGAGAATGTACTGTACAGCTCAGAGCAGAAATAAGAGACATTCAATGACTTCTAGTGATGCTTCCTACATGTTTGTTGTCACACTGATATTCAGAATTTGCTGTACCTTACCTGGGATTTCCTCTCTTAACTGTGAGTTTCCTCTGTGGTTTCTAAAAACACCTCCAAAAACTTTTGATATATTCACATCTGAAACTGCAATTAACACCTTTTCTCAGGTCGCCCCACAAGATTAATTTTCCCAACATAGATTAATGCAAATGCTTGCTAAAGTGTTTTGAAAATATTTTCTCTATTAATCTCAATCAACAGCAGATTACCGCCTGGGTAAGTAATGAAGTTGTTACGGTGTTTCATCGAGGAAAAAAAAAAGCAAATAAAAATAAATAAATTTAAAAAAAAAACTGCTGTATGGAACCTTTAAAAGCTCCAGAAATTTCTGTCAATGTTCAGAGGATTAAAATTCTCAATTCTACAGCTGCAAAGTCATTTTTTACTCTTGGATAAACTCTCAACCCTGGTAAAAAAAAGTCCAAATTGACATCTAAAAATGCATTTATATTACACGGTAAAAGTCATTTAAAAACGTATATTTATGCTGCTATCTCCCGTACTTAAAAAATAAAACATCTCCATCATGTGTTAGTGCCAGGCCGTAAAAGCCATCCAACCGTTCCATTATGAGGGTAAAACTGGTGGCACGATACAAAATGTCATTTTTTTAAGGCAGTTAAAATTGTTACCCTTATTGTCTATATCAATCTACCACTGGCAAAGAGCATTTTGAAACAGTCACTTCCCAGAAGTTGTATGGGGTAACTGTGGGATTTTAATTTTTTTTCTAAAAAGAATGGGAAAAATAGAGTGCTTCTCCACTGTGTAGCTTTGGGATGGATGAATAGTTGAAAAAGCCAAATGCACCTTGTAATAAAATATTTAATGGCTTGATCTAGATGATTTAAAATGTCAATTCAACGGCTGATAAACAAGACTGTAATCATCCCTTTCATTCACTGGATGGAGAAAACCCAAAATTAAAATTATCTTAGGCTGTGTTTTTGTCAACCTTTATTACAGACTAAAATAAAATAAAAAAACATATGTTTTTCTTCTTTATTTTATAATTATATAGTGAAAGAAAAATAAAGAAAAAGATAATTCATGATTAGATACAAAATAAATACAATTCAAGGAAAATTGTAATAATGTCTGTATAATTTGTTTTTCACAGACAGAAGAAAACAGAATTTTGACTAGGGATGAGCAAACTTTTGAAAAGTTCGGTTCGCTTCGCTTTGGCGAACTTTCGTGAAGTTCGGATTCGTACGAACCGAACCTAAAACGAACCTTGCTATAACGGCTGAATAATTGCTGCTACAATAATGGGAGTCTGATAGGGTATAGTTTCGTTTACTTGCAGTTGCTATTACAATGAAAAAAGTGGAAAAAATCCAAGTGACTTCAACAACGGTGAAGCAAAATATACGCATATTTGAGAATTTACACTAATGCGTACGCTAATGCGAACATTCCCGCACAAATAACGAACATACAGTCTAGCGTTGTCAAAGGTACGCTACTTAACTGAATGAATATGTACGCATTAGCGTACGCATACACTGCGTCTGCGAACATTCCTACTCAAGTAACGAACATACAGTCTAGCGTTGTCAAAGGTACGCTACTTAACTGAATATGTACGCATTAGCGTATTCATACACTGCGTCTGCGAACATTCCTACTCAAGTAACAAACATACAGTCTAGCGTTGTCAAAGGTACGCTACTTAACTGAATGAATATGTACGCATTAGCGTACTCATACACTGCGTCTGCGAACATTCCTACTCAAGTAACAAACATACAGTCTAGCGTTGTCAAAGGTATGCTACTTAATAATGTACACTAATGAGTATGAATTCAGAAAATGCGTGTACACATTAGTGAACATTCTCAAATATGCGTATATTTAGGGTATGGCATATGGCATATTCCATTCCCTAAATATACGCATATTTGAGAATGTTCACTAATGTGTACGCATTTTATGAATTCATACGCATTAGCGTACGCATTAGCGTACATTCTCAAATATGCGTATATTTTGAGTCGCCGTTAGTTTAACCAGATTCGTTACGAACTTTCTCAAAATTCGGTTCGGTGACGAACCGAACTTTTGGAAAGTTCGCAACAAATCTGGTTCGTTACGGTTCGGTTCGCTCATCCCTAATTTTGACCTTGAATTAAAATTATTCTCGTGTTATATACTATGGTATGGACAGGACAGCAAGTACATGCAGAAAACCAGGAGATACCATCAATATCTAAGCAATTTCAGTCTTTATTTTATATTTATCTAAAATATCAAACAACAAATCAATATATTATTAATTTTAATGACTGAGGTTTAGATCTCTCTTGTGATTAGAGGTATAACGTGGATCTCCTGTGCTCCAATACAACATTTCTAACAGGTCCCTCCAACTTCTATGTGCCATATATAATACTGGTGTCTTCTTATGAGGTAGACGGACCCTTGATCACCTCTGCACAAATTTTTCAAATTTTTGTTTATCTTTGTACCTTATTGTAACACTACTACTAAAAGAAAGTTTGATCTTTTTAGTCTTTCCTTTGTCGCTTGGTTTTAGCTTTTTTTATTTGGCATTTTACATAAGGGCCTGCCATATTTTACAGGTACATTGTCATCTAAAATTCTTTTAATACGAAATTTAAAGGGTTTGTTCAAGATTAGAAAAATATACCACACACAGCTGCAGTACCACACATAACCTTTCACAAGCTTTGTGTAACATTTTTTAATTTTATTTTTAATTAAACTGGAATATTTTTTCCAATGTATTGCAGTGCTGGGGTACTGGGTTTGAATCCGACCAAGGTCACCATCTGCAAAGAGTTTGTAGTGGAGTGGTGTTTGCGTGGGGGTATTCTGGTTTCCTCCCACACTCCAAAGACATACTGTACTGATAGAGAACCCACTGGAGAAAGTGTGATGCTAATGTCTATAAAGTGCGGAGGAATATATCAGCGCTATATAAGTGAGTTAAATAAATAAATAAGTGTTATTCTGTTACATGCAGGGTCATTTTATTATCAAAAGGATAATATTCATTACTGTTTTGTTTTTTGTTTTTTCCCCCGAAAAGGATCCTGGAACTTCTTTTTGAACAAATAATTGAAAATTTGATTAAAATGAAAGCATAAGTTAATGCGTTTTTCCCAAGTCTCCCATACACAAACATATTTGGTTTGGCTGAACGTGTATGTGTGTTCAAGAGAGAAGAAAGCCACTGGAGACCAAATGTGTTGAGGGAGAGTTGGGAGTTCCTGATACACATCAGACTGTTGACCAAACCCACCGTTCTCGGGTTGACAATGCTGACAATGTGTATTGATCCAAAGCAAGCCAACCAAGGGTTGGCTTAATGTTAGAAAAATTGTCTAAAATTGGAGCCACTCATACAAAATAGATCATAAACCGCTGTGATAAATCATCCAGTCTAGTGCTAAGTTGCCTTGATTTTATATAGTATCAATAAATCTGCCTAAAGCCTCATTCACACGTCAGTGTTTCACAGACGTGTCCTGTATGTGTTCTCCACGGACAGCACACATCCCCATTCATTTGAATGTTTGTGTTCAGACATCAGTGTTTCATCACGGTCCGTGGTTCCGTTTTTTTAGCACGGATGCATGTCCTATCTTGATCCGTGTTTCCGGATCCCTCACACCCATTATAGTCTATGGGTCCAGTGAAAACCACGTTTCACGGATCATTAAGAAGAGATGCTTTGCAAATTATTTTTCAGCTGTTCAGTGTCAGTGAAACACGGATGCAACACGGACAGCAAAAAACAGACACACGGACCCAACACGGATCCTTCACAGACTAGGGTTGCATCGGGTATCGAAATTTCGATACCAAATCGATACCGATACAAACCAATTCAGTACCGGGATTTATGTCATTTCGATACTAGGCTGCTCTACTGCGCAGTCTAGTATCTCCTATTACAAGAGAACATGGTGCGCGCTTGGGCGGGGGCTATGTTCTCTCTGGCCAGACAATAAAGAAGGAGGTGGGGAGGGAAGGAGGAAGAGAGTCCCTCCCTCCTATGAGGCAGGCGCCACTGAGCCAAATTAAAAGGGCGGGCTCGCTCCACTGCCACCAATGACTGTGCGGCTAATAAAGGCAGGGGGAGGGAATAAACTGCTGCGCCATCTGAGCTAGTGAGCTCGGTGAAGGCGTCAGCAGCCTCCTCCTCCTTCTGAGTGACCTATCCTGTCCTCCTCAGCATCAGCCCGGGTCCCAACGTAACTGTGCATTAGTGAACTGAAGAACCAGCAAAGCAGGTACCCCACACAGAGTGATTAGCCTGCTTCAAAATAAAGGTATCCATATCCTTGCATAATGGGCAACATGGGGTTAATACATGAATTACATAAACAGTCATTTGCTATTGGTATGGTATTATGAATTTTGACTTCCAGTCCATGTGCATAATTTAAATAAGTGGCCTGTATTCTGTAACTCACATTAACCCCATGTTGCCCATTATGTGACATGGTACTTTGGGGGTCATTTATTTTTAATGTCAGGCTGGGCGCATGCTTTTGGAATGGGCCCTATGTGGCTCATATTAATAGTAAGTGACCCCCAAAGTACCATCTCACATAATGGGCAACATGGGGTTAATGTGAGTTACAGAATACAGGTCACTTATTTATATTATGCACATGGACTGGAAGTCAAAATTCATAATACCATACCAATAGCAAATGACTGTTTATGTAATTCATGTATTAACCCCATGTTGCCCATTATGCAAGGATATGGATACTTGATAGGGTTATTATGAAGCACATGGGGGTTTTGTCAATAGGAACGGTTAGACCTGTGCCTCACATTAACCCCATCATGTATCACTTTGGCCGCTTCTGATCGCGCCATGGCATCCAGGACTATTACCATGTCAGCCAGGACACTCCTGAAGCCCTGGCTGCCATGGTAAGCTCCCTGCTGCTGAGTGCACAAAGCACAGGGCAGCAGGGAGAGTGTGAAGTCCTATTCACCCTAATAGAGTTCTATTAGGGTAAATAAGACAAGGGTTCCAGCCCCTAAGGGGGCTAATAATATAATAAACACCAAAAACATTAAATCACCCCCTTTTTAAATATAAAATATATAAACAATAAAAAAATAAACATATTACATATCGCCACGCCAAGTCCAAACTATTAAAATATTTAAAAATAACAGAAAAAAATAAAAACCAATCTTTTAGTCACCTTGTCCCCCCAAAAAATAGGATAGGACTGTTCTGTTATAGGCTGAATGTTCCATAAAATGCGGAATACATGCAGCTTTTTGGTGTTTTATTTTTTCCGCGTTTTCCGCGTGGTATCGAATGGTATCGAGTATTGCAATACTTTTTCATGGTATCGAAATCGAATTAAAATTTTGGTATTGTGACAACCCTATCATGGACAGCTTCACTGATGCCTCACTGACCACCTGCTCACGGATTTAAGCACGGAAACAGATGTGTGAATGAAGCTTAAAGGGAACCTGTCATCTCCGAAACACCCCCTGAACTAGAGTAAGCAGTGTATAGTGTAAGTGATGCTGAATCCGAATATGTAAGTTTTATCTTCATACTCACTTCCATTCTGACGCTGTGCTCCCACAAACCTGCAGTAAAATGCACTCACTGGACTCCAGTGCTCACTCACATAATGGAGAGGACTCGAAGAAGAGTCCTCTCAATGCATTTTACTGCTGGTTTGTGGGAGCACAGCATCGGAATGGAAGTGAGTATGAAGATAAAACTTACATATTTGGATTCAGCACCACTTACACTATACACCTCTTACTCTAGTTCAGGGGGTGTTTCGGAGATGACAGGTTCCCTTTAAGCTGGTTTGCACATGCGGATATTAAAATATCTCAAAATTTACCAAAATATTTATGCATATTTGTTATGTTGACTTTGGTTGTTGTTTTTTTATTGTCCCTTTTTAATGTGATGACAAAATGGCAATTTTTTTTTTGCCTGTGCAGCATTCACAAAGACATTGAGTGCCATTATTTCCTAGGTGGCTATGTTAAACTCACTCTTTATATATACTGCACCTTTGTGATGTCTCTGGGATGTCAACTCATGTGAGCTATGTTTTATAATGGTATTTACTTTCCTAATTGCCTCTTTGCTTTGTCTCGATAGCCAGTCCTTCATTGTTATAATGTAATATTCTGAGAACTCACTGCACAGCCACGCTGCATTAATATTGTCCAATTTATTTCAAAATTGCCTTCAGAATATTAATCCTTAACAATCTCTCGAAGCAAGGAAATAGATGCTGTGCAGTCTGTGGATATGGAATAGCCCATAGTTGAGAGGCAGCTGGAGTGCTATGATATGTAAAATGTGGTGTTATGGTCTGTGGATCAATTGTCTATCAAAGTGTCTTGTAATCTCCCAAATGCTGGCAGGTAATTGTAATAAGGGATTTTACAGATTATACATAAATTTGGTTACGTGCCATTATAGACAGGACAGATAAGCACTACAAAAAGTCAGGGGATTCCTTCTCTGGTTCAACATGGCAGTACACAATAGGGGTTCCTCCAAGATCACCTCCATGTCCTCATTGTCTGCTGATATCAAAATGGAACAGATATCATGACATGAGGTTTCTGCAGACAGTACAAAAAGGGGCAGCAGGAAGATAAAGCCCTAGTAAAAGGCTGATTTTTAAAAACATTTTGTTGACATAGGTTAGGTTAGAACTAAAGAAGAGAAGTATCTAAAATAAAATATTAGATTACCCAACATAACATGTCAAATTTACTGGCATAATAAAATCACTGAAGCCAGAGAAATGAATATAGACTGAACGTGTCATCTAGGTTTTTGAGATTGCATTATTTTTATATTGTTAGTCCATGTTCAGATAGGGAAAATTTGCTGTGGATTTCACTCTTTGTGAGGTTTGGGCCACAAATTTTCTGCCCATTCACAAAAATAATCCACAGCAAAATTTGCAGTTGAAAAATTCTCCTCCATTTAAATGTAGCATAGGGACATCCTATTAAAGGGGTTATCTCGCAAATTTAAAAAATGTTGCTGTCCAGTGTAATGGTCACCACTTTTAGCTTCTCTACTTCTCTACTCACCCATCTGCAGCTCTCGTCTGTTCAGTTTGTAGAGGTTGAAAGCAGCTCCTCCCATCAAGCATCTGCATCTACCAGGAGTGCATTGCAATAAGCAATGAAAATAGTCCCTCACGCGTGATTCCAGTGATTGTATGTACATGCCTCCACAATGCCTCCACAATTTCCTTCTCCACTGTCTACAGTGTGAATTTCTGTGAAGTAGGAGTAGAGATGAATGAATGAATGGTGTCTTGTCCTCTTCACCAGCTTCCCTATGAGATCACTATGCTGGCAGTGAGAGGAGGAAGGGAGTAGGGAGACTACTGAGCTTGTCAGTCCACCATTGAATGAAGAACCAGAAAGTAGGGGGGCGCTACCAGAAAGAAACAAATGTACATAATAAAAATAAAAAAATAGCAATATTTGCATTGGAATAATACTTAATTTGAAATGCCCTATTCATTTGATAGGAATGCTTTTTGTGTGGTAACCCCTTTAAGATTGCACAGTGACTTTACCTGAAGTCCGTGCTTACCTACAGATCACATCATATACATAAAGACATTACAATGGGCTGCACTAAATACTGTAGATCCAGTAAAACAAATACGCCAACGGTCTTATCGGACTGTGCATGACATTTTGGTGTCCTTTGAATTTCCAAGTCAAGTCACACACCATCTGGACCTGCCCTGGATATAGCACATAGTCTCATCTTTTTATAGTGTGTTCCTTTAAGGCATCCGACACAATCATTTCAGTATAATATTCAATTTTAAGCTGAGAAAACACAGTCTGACAGCAGATATATCTGAACAATGATCCTGTGCCAGGATTTTTGTATCACAGGTTTATATAATCAGCCAAATATCTGAGGATTGTCTGAGATATCTACAGGCGAATTTATTGCACCAGCAGGAATACTGCTTTCCACATGAAAAATTGTTTTAAAACAAATTCATGAACCCAGGGCTATTAGGCATGAAAGTGACTTCTCTGCTTAATTCACTACATTTAAAGGTCTCCTGCCGGAATTAATTTTGCAGGATGAAATAATACACTTAACACATTCTCTTACATAACTACAAGCGGATGATGGTGCAGGCTTAAAACAGCGATGCCAGTGATTTATTTTAGAGTACAATCCACAGGATAATGCAAGCAGTGAGCAACAAATGCCTAGTGCTGTCCAGCCTGGCTTATATATATATAGTTAGAACTTAGAAATGAGCCAGGTTCTCAAAACTTCATTTTGCCTGCACTTCATAACTAATTACTTCATTAGAAGGTGCACTTTTTTGTGAGTAGCGGGCGCAATTATGGGGATCAGCAATTTAACCGTCCCCCTGGCATTAAACCCCTCAGATGCCCCGTTCATCATTGATTATTGCATCTGAGATGACCATTGAGGGCTGTTGGGGTTAATCTGTTAAATCTGTTAAACAAATATATACTCACCTTATCCATTTGATCGCGAACAGCCATCTTTCTTGAAGATCCTAAATCTTGTGCGGTGTGTGATGACATCATCACGCTGGTCGGCGTGGTGACATCATACCTCACCATGAGCAAGATTTTTATTGGTAACAGATCATCTGTGTGGACACAAAATTCGTTGTTTGCCGGAACGCTCTGCTGTTGGCAAACAACGAATCTTTATGGAGACGAGCAATGGTATTAGTGATCACTCCTCCACAGTATGTAAATGTAGCTTTCTTCTACAAGCTTCTTCTTCGACAAGCAGACAATTACTGGGAAGGAATGCTTCGGACCCGAAAATCACCATCTGTATCATCCCGTCTAAAGGCACCTAACAATGATGCATCTGTAGATAGAAGAAAGATAAAAAAGATAGATAGATAGATAGATAGATAGATAGATAGATAGATAGATAGATAGTAGATAAATAATAGATAGATAGATAGATAGAACGATAGATGGTCAGTCTACATTTAGCCTCTAATCCTATCAAGTAGTACTGTCTCTGACAAACTAATTATACCAATGAATGAATACATAGAAGATGATCTTGATTTCTGAAGTACCTTTAACCTCAGAAGCTCATACAGAGAAGGGAGAAGGTCCTTGTCAGCCTACTTAGTGAGAAAGGGTCCGTCACCTTTAGTCCATTAAACTCCTTATTAATCTTGCAGTTGTACAAGTATTTGTTTGAAAATGACTAGCGTATAATCCCTCCTGAAAATCCTTCATGTGCCCCTGAAGACAGATAAACTCCCAGAAGTCGTTCACTTCAGATATCGCATCAAGCTGCCTTTAACTGCAAAACACATCAAGTCAAGACTCATCACTGCAGAATTTCCCTTTGTTTATGGCCGTCTTAAAACACCAGTGAAACGCTGCTATTAGATAAGTGCTCTGAGTCTAATTTGTCAGTCATTATATAACCTTGAAGGAAGGGAAACATCTTGGAAGGTTTTGCACATTTCATGATTCTAAATACAAGATGCACAGAAGTCATAAACTCAGACTATTAACTTTTTATGACACAGTTAAGTAGGATGAGCACCTCTTCTTCTCTTGGTGTTCCTCATGTCCTTAGTTTAGCATTAGAAAGACCAACTTCCAACTTTGGAAGCTCCTATAGTGGCAAACAGAATTTTGTCATTTAAAGGGAACCTGTCATTGTGATCATGGTGTCTGATGGGATTCAGTTGCATTTTATTAATTTAAAGTGTAACTGTCATATATTTTTTTATTTGTGTAATGTATAGGGGCAGTGATGCTAACCATTTTTATAATATACTTTAATTACTGAAATCATACATTTCTACTAGAAAAATAGTTCTAAAGTGGCCCATTTTGTGCCTTAGCAACATCCTTCTGTCTTCTGTTTACATAACACAGTCAGTGTTAGCAAGTCTCCACAGTTATGTAAACAAAAGACAGAAGGATTTTGCTAAGGCTCGGAATGGGCCACTTTAAAGCTAGTTTTCTAGTAGAAATGTACATTTTCAGTAATTAAAGTATATTACAAAAATGGTAGGCATCACTGCCCATATACATTACAAAAATAAAAAAAATGACATTTACACTTTAACCACTTCCTGTCCGCCCGTTGACTATAAACGTCCGGGAAGTGGTTATCTATCTCTGAATGGCCGTTTATAAACGGCCATTCAGAGATAGCAGCTGCACGCTAATCGTGCAGCTGCACAGTGGGGTACCTGCTGTCAGTGACAGCAGGGTACCCCAAAGAGAAGGCAGGGACCGTTCCCAGGGGTCCCTGCCTTCTAGATCGCTGTATACACAGCGCTCAACGAGCGCTGTGTATACAGATCAGGAAGCGCTATTGCGCTTCCTGTTCCGGCCCGGCGGTCACGTGATCGCCGGGGCCGGAGAGTGCAGGAGCTGCCGGGTCTCTCATAGACCCGATCAGCCCTGCACTGAGGCTGTACAGCATAGTATTATGCTGTACAGCCTCTCTGGGGATGTATTTCCCCTGTAACTGGGGCCACTATGTCAGCCCCAGTTACAGGAGAAATCAGTGTAAAAAAAAAAAAAAAAAAAATAAGTGAAGTTAAATGTCCCCCTGAGGTCTTGTATGACCTTATGGGGGACACAAAGTGTAAAAAATAAAAATAAAAAAATAGTATCATAAAAAAAAAAAAAAATCACATATATATAAAAAAAAATAATTTCCCCCCAAATATTTCATTAAAAAAGTTACAAATAAAAATAAATAAATAAGATACACATATTTGGTATCACCGCGTCCGAAACGACCATCTCTATAAAAATATCACATGATCTACCCCATAAAGTGAACTGCGTAAAAAAATCTAATAAAAATTAAGCCAAAACAGCTCTTTTTGTTGCATCACCTACCAAAAAACATAATATTAAACAATCAAAAAGTCGTATGCATCCCAAAATGGTAGCAATAAAAACGTCACCTCCTCCCGCAAAAAATGAGCCCCCACACAAGATTATAGCCTGAAAAATGAAAAAAAAATGGCTCTTAAAAAACTGCAACACAAAAACATGATTTTTCTTCTAAAAATGCTCTTATTGTGTAAAACGTAAAAAAATAAATAAAAAATAGACATATTTGGTATCGTTGCGTCCGTAACAACTGGCTCTACAAAAATATCACATGATCTACCCCATCAAGTGAACTGTGTAAAAAAAAATGTAGAAAAATGCCCCTAAACTGCTTTTTTTTTTAGTTAACCTCCCAAAAATTAGATTAAAAAGTGATCAGAAAGCCATATGTACCCCAAAATGGTGCCAATAAAAAGCACAGCTTGTCCCGCAAAAAATAAGACCTCACGCAGCTCAGTCCACAAAAAATTAAAAAGTTATCACTCTTACAAACCATGACAAAAAATTCCATGTTAGAAAATGCAGATGCTGCTCCTCCCCTTCTGAGCCCTGGCGTATCCCCAAATAACAGTTTACGACCACATGTGGGGTGTTTCTGCAAACTGCAGAATCGGGGTAATAAATATTGAGTTTTGTTTTGTTGTTAACCCTTAATGTGTTACAGGAAAAAATTATTAAAATGGAAAATCTGCAAAAAAAGTGAAATTTTGAAATTTCACATCTATTTTGCTTTAATTCCTGTGGAATACTTAAAGGGTTAACAACATTTCTAAAATCAGTTTTGAATAGTTTGAGGGGTGTAGTTTCTAAAATGGGGTCATTTATGGGTGGTTTTTATTATGTAAGCCTCACAAACTGACTTCAGAACTGAACTGGTCCTTAAAAAAGTTGATTTTGCAAATTAGCAAAAATTGCGTCTAAAATTCTAAACCTTCTACTGTCCTAAAAAAATAAAATGACACTACCAAAATGATGCCAACATAAAGTTGACATATGGGGAATGTAAATTAAAAAGTATTTTATGGGGCATCACTATCTGTCTTAAAAGCAGAGAGATTGAAATTTAGAAAACAGTGAATTTTTTCAAATTTTCGGTAACTTGATTTTTTTATTAAAAAAAACAGAAAGTTACCATAATACATGTGTACAAAACTAGAAGCTTTAGAGTTATACCAATAAGTGACACTGTCGATTTGAAATAAAAAAAATGCTCAACGGTGTTAAATTCCAATCTTACTAAGCTGAGAAGTCAGTGGACAGTCCTACTCAGTGATATACAGGCCTTCCTTGCATAGCAGGTCAGCCTCTACCAGGAACTGCTGTTCCTTTTCTGTTTAAACTATAGAGTACATATTAACCACACCGAGCAGGAAAAATAGATGTCATAGGATCCACCCAACAGCCCTGTTCCAGTATAGCTTTCGGATATTATCATTTAAGGCAATACACTTCCAGCTCTGATGAATTTACTTTTTAAAAACATTTAATAAAAGGTCACCTTCAACTCACCCACTTTATCGGACTTCTACGTCAGAAAGTGGAATAGGTGCTTCATAAATATGGTGCTTATTCTGAGTCACCACGAGGAGGAGCTCAATGCATAGCGAGT
Source organism: Rhinella marina (assembly GCA_900303285.1). NCBI lineage: Eukaryota > Metazoa > Chordata > Amphibia > Anura > Bufonidae > Rhinella > Rhinella marina. The sequence goes on from ONZH01031210.1 coordinate 711,401, forward strand.
TATACAGTTATCGTTTAATGGAATAGAAGCTGAAATAATCTCTTTGCATTGAACTTCCCCTAGTGGCTGCTGCAAGAAAATGCTTTGTTTTCTTGTTGTGAAAAGAAGTGGGAGTTCAGTGCCAGGCCCTCTCCCGAAGGCCCCGTAGTAGTTGCATAGTCTGCCTCCATAAAGGTACCCCACTGCATCTTAGACCACCATAAACCAGGGTTAAAGGCGGAGTAGAAAAATGTTGCTGCCTTTGGAAAATACAATAATAAAATACAGTATTTGCCCCAGACATTTTCAGTGTTTTAACAAGCATACATTGCTTGTTAAAATTACCTATTAGGGCACAAGGATATCTTTGAGACCTCCTCATTAGCCAGAATGAAGAGCCCCCTCTGTAGAGGACTTTATGTGAAAATATGTTACATGGATTCTTCTGAATCAGTAATATGTAATACCCAATTTCTCCTGCAGTGGCCACTGCAGAAGAAGGTGTATCTACAGTATGTTCCTCAAGCAATCACAACTGATCACTGAGGGTTTCAGATGCCCAAGACCTTTAAATGCAGCTTCACGGCAGAGACTGGCAGAGCAGTCAGGTAATCACACAATGCAGAACTGAAGGAGCCCACATTAGAGAAGATTCTAAATTGTACATTGGAATGAAAATATGATCTGAGTACAAGACTTGTAGTACGGATCAGCTTAATGACTCCATTTCACAAGCGAGACATTTACATTTTCTGCTTCTGGCTGAAGGTCCTTACACTACACGGTATAATTGATCCAGATATGGACTAATTAAAGTTTAATATTACATGGGGAAAAAAAATAGGCGTTAAGGGAAAAGGTATAAAAACAAGTGAATGAAGAATAGGCATGACCTTTTCTGTATCCTTTCTAGTACAACAATATATTTCTAATTGACTCAATGGCACTGTCAAATTTTATGCAGGTATGATCATCTGACACGGTGCGTGAAGTCTAATGAAGTTATTTCTCATACTGTACTAGTGACTGGAATAGAAGACATAGGGAATGAGCGATTATTAGGAATTAGGATGTCCGTATGTTCCTATAGGTAAATTAGACCCATTACTGGGGCAGAATAGATTTTCAGGGTATCACTGAAGTTTTTCAATACATGACATAAGACAGAAAACAGGGACAATAAAAACAACTTAATGAGTGAGAGACTGGTACTGGAGAAGAAAGGACCCTGCCCACTAGGGCTTACAATCATATCACTATTACTTTTCCCTCCATAGGACCAATAGAATACAGAAATCTCCTCTTTTATTCCAGGTGCCCACCAAATTCACAAGAGTGGAGTACAACAAGGAGGAAGGGAGTAGTGTGGCCAAGGGAGATCTGACCATTTGACTATATGGGGCTCACATATTAAAATAGCAGCCATGCAATGTAATGTAATGTGGTCATCAAGGGTTAGCATAAAATTAATGGTCATTGCTGCATTAAGGAGGTTGTCCAAGAATTGACATTTATCATCCAGTGTAGGTGTGGGATAGATGATACATGTCTGATCACTGGAGGCCACACTGAGGGGCCCCTACCGTCACAAGGATGTTAGTCCTATGTCCCCCATTTCTGATCATGATCACTGCCCATGATGGTAGGAGCCCATCAGTGTTATCCCCAATGACCAGACATTTAAAGACTGCCTGTATTCTTATCCATAAGATCCACATGCAGACAAACAAAACAGTGCTTACATATTTCATGCACAACCATGCCCTTAGTCATAGCTATGACTAAGGGATTGGTTATGCCTGAAACAGGTAGACGGTATCATGTTTATCTTTCTATGGATTTTATGGAGAAGAGTTACTAAAGCCTGGACTGTTTTTACTATATTGGTTGCTGGAATCTTAGTCTTAAGATGTGTTCTGTGCAGTTATTACACATCACTTTGCTGGAAATGTACAGAAGGATTCAAGGATCAAGCATTAAAAGCCAGGCAGGATGTATGTTATTGTGTAGCACAATGCAGTTCCGGTTGATACATTTTAATACTGAGATAGCAGAATGTTCTCATTCGTTAGATAGATCTGGAGGGTTTAAGAACTTCTCCCTGGTATTATGTGGTCCTGTTGATATCTACTGAGTCATGGTATGCCGATATTTGAATATTTTAACTTTTCACTGGAAGAGAGAATAAAAAGAAAAGTAAGGTCAATACTGAAGAGTGAAAGGAGAGGGATCCATATAGAACAATGAGATTGGGCCCTATGTTGGCTGGCCCTAAATAAACAGCAATAACACTGCTAATAAACATGAACCATAACTCCTCTGTCACGCACCATCAGCAAACCACTTATAACAAGTACCTGGACAATCTACATGACCATTCATTACACATCCCTCATAGTAAAAGCCCCCATACACATTAGACTATTATTGGCCGAAACCAGCATATTTGGTGGAACCATATTGAATTTCAATACCTGATTCTTTTGTTCTCTTGGGGAGATAAGTAGCCACCACAGGTGTCTGGCAGCAGAGTTCTCCTCTCACCCAATGAAAACACATAAACACTCCTCTGAGCTGAGCATGTATGTGCATGGGGGATTCAGCAGAAACAGCTGTAAGCCAATTAGTGTTTGACCAACAGCAATTAAAGGTGAATTGGCACCTTAATACACGTGGTCCCTGAGACTTTAGTTCCCCTTCCCCAAGTACCTTTTCAGAAGAAAGGTCTGACTCAGCAACAAGCCAAGCCCTCATTTTTTGTTAAAAATGATTAATATTGTTACTTCTGCCCATCCTTTTATCCAGAGGTGTAGGTATGCTTTCCCACATCCAGTGTGAAGATAAGGTTGGTTGCCTTAGCTCTACAGTATATTGACATATCATGGCAAAAGGAAGAGTGGTTTGTTAGTGCTCCACCTAGCACCTATGTGCCAATCCCCCCTCCCCAGTCACACCTCTGTTTTTGTCTCTCAACATCGGTCATCAAGAGACAACAAAACTAACCCCATTAGACTGTTGGCCAAATCCGCAAATTCAAGTAACAATATTATAGTAGGACACTCTCTGAGGCTGTCGCATCTTAGGCACCCTAGTAATCAGCTGACAACCATAAGTCCAGCTTTCTTAAGCCCCTTCCCCCACCCGCCGTGATAGTGGAGGGTTTATAAAGCAACTGTTCATTGTCATAAGCAGCCATGTAATAATTGATAGCAATGAGTCTACCTAAATACATCTCTGAAGTTCCTCTGCACACTGAGGAATCCCAAATAGAGGACCCCCCTCTATGATGGTTGGCTTCTATCCACAATACAAGTAATGTAGCATATAAGAGAAGTGGAGCTAAGGGGTGGAAGGATGAAAATGGGGCAAACATTAGGCACATCTTTCTGAGGATATGAATTGAGGCATGGACTAGAGGTTGGGCTTCAGTTCTTTGTCATAAATCTGACTAAGCCTTTAGAAAATATTCATTGTACATTACCTCAATATGGATAAATTTTTATGTGTTTACATAATGAAATGAACACCGATTCAATAAAAGGATTAAAAATCACTTCTGGGCCTGTGCCTATGTCATGCAATACCAATGTACAGACTACTGAAAAATTTATGGACTTGATTCTATGTTGAACCTATATCAAGGTTCACTGTCTTGTAATAAATTAAACATGCAATCACATTCTGAGAAATTGCAAATTCCAGCTCATGGCAGGAACCTTCCATGTTTTTTTTCTTATTGTGGAGTGCAATTTATACAATTTTTATTAAAACAATTTAGAATTTAAAAATAAATGATAACATACCAATTTCCTCCACTCTGAGGTACCTGAAGTCTTTATGACTATTTCATTTTTAGTCTGCATGAGAAGAAATTCAAGTGTTCCCCGGCCATGAAGTGGCAGATTAATCTTACTGTTCACTGTGTATAAATCCTTTAATGAATATTTCCTTTTTAATTAGAATTTATCTCTATACCCTGCACAGATAACATGATTACATGAACATTCTTTCATCTGTCATTAATTCAGACAATACAATATGTTATGCAGCATATTTATGAACCAGTATCTTCTGATTGAAGATACAACCATTTAAGGTTATGATGTGGTAGACAGTTTTCCTTCAGTAGGTTGAAGATTTCAAAGCATTTGTGATGTGTACATGTAACGGCTAACCTCCGGCACTCCAGCTGTGGTGAAACTACGACTTCCAGCATGCTCCATTTCTATGGAGTTCTAAAAAACAGCCAAGCTAGTGTACATATTGGTAGTTCTAGTTTTACCACAGCTGGAGTGCTGGAGGTTAGCCATCATCACAAGTCTATATGTTCCCTTTAGATGGTCCCTTTTTGTCTAATTGGTTTCCGATGATTAGCTGATCACAAGATGTCTCACTGCTTGGAACCCTTGGGATCAACTGTAATCAGTGGGGTAAACTGGCAGCAGGAGTCCAATTTTCGTGCAGCTCCTCCACATGGAAAATGAAACACTGCATATTGCCAATCTGAAATAATCAGCTTGGACATATACCGGCTCATTTTCTCTTTGCCGCACAAGAGAGTAGCTGTGAGCACGACCGTCCCATGACTAAATCTACCCATGCACTTAAGATAGCTGTTGGCAGAAAGCTAATTTCCTGTATTTTTTAATGGGAAGAGGGGAATACACCACTGTCAGAAACCTTAGGCAGTGGTTTTATCTCCCACTGTTGCAAAGGACTGAGCATGTTAAAATCCATTGGCCATCGAGAGAGAGTACGGACATCCTCAGACATGCAAGCACAGTCTTGATTGTGGTTTGGATGACTTTCATTTCATGGGCATGGATTCTTTAATAGAGGGACCTTAGTCCCTTTATTCTAGGGATCAGTGGGTTTCCCAGAGACTGGAGTCCAAGTGATGTACCATAACATAATTAGATGGAAATATTTTTCGAATTTTTAACCAATTCTAAATAGAATGAGAAAGATAATTTGAGGACATTGTGTAGGAAGAATATACAGGCGGCTTGCTCTCTAACTTATAATTTATAGACAGAGAGGGACAATCTTCTTCATAACTGTCGCTGCTGAGCCGATCCACCAGTAATTATCAGTCATGGGAACCATTAGCTTTGCAGTCTTGTAGGCACCAGGAAGGCTTTAGGTAAATTTCAAAAAGCTATCTCCAGGCTTTGGTTTAGCATGCTGGATAGTGACTTGTCGTCCATTATAATATCATATCACATAAGCATAATAGTTAATCATAATGAATTACCACCATGCTGCGATGCCACATTCACAGGACTGTGAAGGCACAACACTCAGTTATGGGTTTTTACAACATTGACCCAAGTCTCAGAACACCTCATTAAGATAGGATTGGAGCCCTGATGCTAAAGTTATTTAGCTTTTTTTTTTTTTTTTAACAAACGCCATGTTTTTGAATTCAGAGGTTGTCTGGGCACCTAAGAGGATGCCCACACAATAACACAACTTAAAACTTCCATACATAATGATATATTGGGGGTTGATCCCACCAAGAGCGGTAGGTTCGGTTGACAGTTTATTTATATTTAATCATGGGAAAAGGGGATGAAAAGGGGGCTTAAATACTTTTTTAAGTCACCCTAAATGCCTATACTAAGTAAGTATTAGACTGCTTCTACAATACATTGCATTGAATTGCTATTGCAATTCATTGCAGATTTGCTGATCACAGAATCTGGAGGGTTATATGTCTACAATTGGCATTATCGCTGGTCGCAAACATCAGCCCCAGTTGTCTGATGTTTAAAATAGCAGAAACCCAGTGGTTATGACATCCGCTGCACTTATGGGCAGGCTCCATTTTTAAAGATGGAACTTCCGCTGTATGTATGTATGGTGGAGGCTTGGAAAGTTAAATACACGTTTGGCCAAGCTGAACATACACAGTATGTGTTTGAGGGAGTTGTGAGAGAGTCAGGAGAGATAGTATTTGAATGTGTATGGCTACCTTTATTCTTTATTCTTGTGAGCCAATTAATTTAATTACATAACCAGAACCAAAAGAGTACCCCTTTGTGTAGTGAGACAGTTATTCAAATTATTTTAGGTCATCACCATGTGCAGGGATATACTCCATATATCATGATAGCACAAGGGGAAATATCTCCAAGCTGCAAAAAGTCTTAAAGGTATCCAGGATTAGAAAAATGTGCTTGTTTTCTGTGACGAAAACCATTTAGTCATCTTTCTTTCCAGGCTATGGCATTATCTTTTCATACCACCACTGGCAGGGTCGGACTGGCCCACCAGAGGACCGGAGGATCCTCCGGTAGGCCCCAAGCCAGGAACCCAGGGCCGGAGTCAGCACCCGGCATACCCGGGCAAGTGCCCGGGCCCACTGCTCCTGGGGGGGAGCCCACTGCGCTGCTATGAGCGATTCCATCAATACAGATGGAAACGCTCATTGCTGGAGCGCAGAGAGCTCACAGGGACGCACCATCAATGAGACGGCGCCATCTAGTGGCAGGCGGGGGGCGGCAGTGTGCAGGATTACACATTGACAACCAGCCCCTGCTGTGAAATCGCTCCTCCAACTGCATCCTCCGTTCCATCTGAAAAGTGTCCTTTAGACTCCTGGCTTCTGTAGCAGGCAGCCAATGAGCAGCAGTGCTGATGGTGACATGTAATCATGCTGCCAGCCCTGCGGTCCCGCACACAGCAGCCTGAAGACATCATAAGAAGACTCCTCCTCCCAGCCTGCTCCTGGTCAGAGGAGCCCACACTGCAGTAAGAACTGCTGGTCACTGCCCCCTTCCCCTTGGTTAGTAGGTGCCCTGTTAACCCTTACCCTCTTATTTACACAGCTGCTGGTGTAAATGATGCAACTTCCAGCTCTGTAGTCTGGGATAAGGTCAGAGGGGGAGGGTTGTCAGTCCATGCAGTGTTAGATCTGGCCTAGTACAGGGTGCTCAGTACTGCCTTGTGCCCACCCCTATAGCTGTAGGATTGCCTTCCACTGCTTGATGGAGCCCCAGGGATCCTGCATAAAAGTGTATGTATGTAATAACATGTGTGATCTGTACCATGTGCCTGTATGTAATAACATGTGTGATCTGTCCTATGTGCCTGTATGTAATAACCTGTGTGATGTGTACCATGTGCCTGTATGTAATAACCTGTGTGATATGTACTATGTGTCTGTATGTAATAACCTGTGTGATCTGTACCATGTGCCTGTATGTAATAACCTGTGTGATGTGTCCTATGTGCCTGTATGTAATAACCTGTGTGATGTGTACCATGTGCCTGTATGTAATAACCTGTGTGATATGTACCATGTGCCTGTATGTAATAACATGTGTGATCTGTCCTATGTGCCTGTATGTAATAACCTGTGTGATGTGTACCATGGGCCTGTATGTAATAACCTGTGCGATGTGTACTATGTGCCTGTATGTAATAACCTGTGTGATATGTACTATGTGCCTGTATGTTATAAAGTGTGTGATGTGCAGTATGTGCCTGTATGTACTAGTGTGTGTATATACACATTTCTGCATGGTTTTTATATATGCAGAATATATTTATGTAACTGCCATTTTTTGTTAAATGTTCAGGGTAATCGATAAAGTATATTGAAAAAATGCATCTCAGACTGCAGCAGCAAATAGGATTTTTTTTTGTTCCCCGGGCACAGTGAGGTGGACATTACTGGGGCAGGGGGTGGATATTACTGAGGGCATTATAGGGACATTACTGGAGACATTATTATTAGACATTGTGGTGGCATTATGATAATCAGAGGCAGAATAGTGTTTGTAAAAAAATTTGCTGTGAGGGCCACTCGGGGTCTTTTTTCTTAATGGGGGTAACTGGGGGTCATTATACTGAATGGAAGGCCACTGTGGGGTCATTATACTGTGTGGGGGGCCCACTGAGATTTATCGCCCAACGGCCCACATGAACCTGGAGCCAGCCCTGCAGGAACCTATAGTGCCGTTGCCATTGCCCCGGCGCTAGCTGCCGACAATCTAAAGCCCCCTTAATGGCCCGGCTCCTGTACAGATCAGCCCACCCAGCCACTTAAAAAAAGCATACTTACCTGTCCTGCCGCGCTGCCGCTGTCCTCAGCTCCCACGCTCCACTGTCTTCCCTTCCGGCGCGCACTATGACCTGACGCAGCGTCAGGTCATAGTGCGCGCCGGCAGGGAAGACAGTGGAGCGCGGAACCTGATGGTAGCGGCAGCGCGGCAGGACAGGTAAGTATGCTTTTTTTAAGTGGCTGGGTGGGCTGATCTGAGGTCTGAGGGGGGGGGAGAGACCCTGATCTGAGGTCTCATGGGGCACAAGATGCTGACCTGAGGTCTGATGGGGGCACGAGACGCCGACCTGAGGTCTGATGGGGGCACGAGACGCCGACCTGAGGTCTGATGGGGGCACGAGACGCCGACCTGAGGTCTGATGGGGGCACGAGACGCCGATCCCTGTACTGTGACATCACTGTGTTTATTATCTCTGTACTGTGACATCGCTGTGTTTATTATCCCTGTACTGTGACATCACTGTGTTTATTATCTCTGTACTGTGACATCACTGTGTTTATTATCTCTGTACTGTGACATCACTGTGTTTATTATCCCTGTACTGTGACATCACTGTGTTTATTATCCCTGTACTGTGACATCACTGTTTTTATTATCCCTGTACTGTGACATCGCTGTGTTTATTATCCCTGTACGGTGACATCTCTGTGTTTATTATCTCTGTACAGTGACATCGCTGTGTGTATTATCACAGTGCAGGAAGAGGTAAGTAGTCTGTGTTTGTGTGTTTGTTTTCTATTTTTCAGGGTCGTGAATGCAGAGGACTACGTCGGATTCGGTGGACTACGTCGGACCAGCTTTTTTTTTTTTTTTTAATAAAATGGTCAAACAGGGATCTGGGGGAGTGTTTATTTCAATAAAATGTTTTATACTGGTGTGTGTGTATTTTTTTTTACAATACTACAGTTTTAGTAATTAGGGCTATCTACAGACGGCCCTGATTACTAATACTGGGCTTAGTGCTTGCCGGTATGGCAGGCCAGCATTAACCCCAACATCTATTACCTCGGCACCCACCGCCACCAGGGGTGCCGGGAAGAGCCGGGTACCCGCAGGACCGGACCTTCTAAATTGAGGGTCTGGCTCTGGGGCGGCTGCAGGCTGGTACCATTAGGCTGGAAAGGGCCAATAACCGTGTCCCTTCCCACCCTGGTAGTGCCAGGCTGCCGCTGCTGGTTGTATCTGGCTGGCGAAGGAAAAAAGGGGGGGACCCCACGCCATTTTTTTAAAAATTATTTAATTATTTTTGTAAAAAAATGGCGTGGGGTTCCCCCCTTTTTTCCTTTGCCAGCCAGAAACAACCAGCAGCGGCAGCCTGGCACTACCAGGGTGGGAAGGGACACGGTTATTGGCCCTTCCCAGCCTAATGGTACCAGCCTGCAGCCGCCCCAGAGCCAGACCCTCAATTTAGAAGGTCCGGTCCTGCGGGTACCCGGCTCTTCCCGGCACCCCTGGTGGCGGTGGGTGCCGAGGTAATAGATGTTGGGGTTAGTGCTGGCCTGCCATACCGGCAAGCACTAAGCCCAGTATTAGTAATCAGGGCCGTCTGTAGATAGCCCTAATTACTAAAACTGTAGTATTGTAAAAAAAAATACACACACACCAGTATAAAACATTTTATTGAAATAAACACTCCCCCAGACCCCTGTTTGACCATTTTATTAAAAAAAAAAAAAAAGCTGGTCCGACGTAGTCCACCGAATCCGACGTAGTCCTCTGCATTCACGACCCTGAAAAATAGAAAACAAACACACAAACACAGACCACTTACCTCTTCCTGCACTGGGATAATACAAACAGCGATGTCACTGTACAGGGATAATAAACACAGTGATGTCACCGTACAGGGATAATAAACACAGTGATGTCACCGTACAGGGATAATAAACACAGTGATGTCACAGTACAGAGATAATAAACACAGTGATGTCACCGTACAGGGATAATAAAGACAGTGATGTCACAGTACAGAGATAATAAACACAGTGATGTCACAGTACAGAGATAATAAACACAGTGATGTCACAGTACAGGGATAATAAACACAGTGATGTCACAGTACTGGGATAATACACACAGTGATGTCACAGTACAGGGATAACAAACACAGCGATGTCACTGTACAGGGATAATAAACACAGTGATGTCACAGTACAGGGATAAGAAACATAGCGATGTCACTGTACAGGGATAACAAACACAGCGATGTCACTGTACAGGTATAATAAACACAGTGATGTCACAGTACAGAGATAATAAACACAGATATTTCTTTATGGTGGGCCCCAAGAATTATTTCCTCTGGTGGGCCCTAGGTACTCCAGTCCGACCCTGACCACTGGAAGATTACTTCCCTTAGGAAAACTTCTATCCAAAATCCAATCGTTCAATCCCTTTAAGCTCTGGAATTGAAATCCTTTTACATATTTCAGTGTAAATAAATGAACATCATGGAAGATCTCATCGTTTCTTACCATTTGTACTTAAATTTATCTAGATTAGAGAGAACTCCCTTGTGCTCTCTCCTCTTGGAGGCGGCAGTGATTAAGCACTTAAATTGATTAATCAAATTTCCTGTGATGAAAACTACTGTCATTCATTAATCTGATGTGGCTTATAAATAAGAGATAGCAAATACAAGAGACAAACATGTTGACAGATAGATGATGTTGTCTTGCATACAAATTACAGATAACCACTGGACTCCTGGTGGATTTTAGCTCTAGGCGGAGTAAAAAAAAAGGACATAGTTTCCCTAAAGATGTAATTAGAGCAGGACTGCATGCCTGTTTTCTAAAGAGATATTAGCGCTGGAGATACGGTGTATGTCAATAACTCTCTTTAGCTTCATAAAAATGCAAGTTATGGAGAAAGAATCCAGACATCAAATCACATCCGGCCATCATTTCCATCCACTTATAAAACCAATAAAAGTCCTAATAAACACGTAGTAAAATATGTTGACCAGGCTTTTTCATGTCTACATGTGATTTAGCTATCACTGAGCTCACACTTGATCATTAAGTTCTGACAAGGCACATAGCTAATTACTGCAATCCATCCCTGGACTGCAGCCAATCTAAAGTATGAAATACTTAATACTACCATGTTTGCTATAGAAAAATATGGCAAAATGAGTTTGTAATACCAACTGCTATAGTGACATACAGTTTAAACCAATAAGAGAAGTGGTGGGAACAACCTGAACATATCTGAAAAGATATGGGGATTGTCACTGTCCCTCAACCTGGTATTGTACACCTCTGTCATTCATAAAGAGCACCTAGTCTAAAAAGACAACTGTCCATGAGCCTCAAAATTCCCTAAATCTATGTGGTTCTATCAAGTTACTGTACATTTTGAATGGCCATATATTCTTTAGCATTGCTTCTCAAATGAAAAAAAGCAATATTGCAAATAGCCTTAATTGAATATAACAAAAATCTCTTACTTTTTGGTATATACAGTTCCTTTGCAGACCTACAGTATGTGTCTCCATATATAGAGGACAAATATAGTATAGGCTGATCCTATGGTCGTGTGTTAAGCTGGGAGATAGCTGTTGCCAAACAGGAATACCGTAGCTATTGGCCACCACTGGCAGGGGTGGGGACAAAAATAATCTGCCATGTTGAAATCCAACAAAAACACCTACTCCTGGAAACCAGTTGGGAGGTCCCCATATACATTACATTGTGAGTTGACCTTTATATGATTAGTTGGACCAATTTCCTCTGCCACTTCTTTCTAACTTTCTAACACAAGCGTCCCAAAATTGTAATGAGGCTTGGCCTTTACAGGTCGGGTGTGAGACGGATGCTGCAACCTTGCCTACCCCTTGCAGCCAACTTTGATGGTAATCCTTCTGTTAACCCGCAAATTCAGATGGGCAAGGTTAGGGATGCCACAACGCAGGTACCTGATGTACCTCCAGCCTAACAATACTGATGTTAGGTGTGCAGATGTTATATCCAATTGGGTCGCACCAGGGAGTATATCATGTTGATTTGTTCTACCTAAATCCACCAAGGAAACCCAAATTGCAAGAAGAGTCCAAGGCACAGATAAATGAAGTATGTGCTGATTTATTTGGATCACATAAGCCAAAAACAGCAACATTTTAGCATGTGGACTTTTCTAATTGCAGTACACCTTTGGAAAGGCCTACCTGGCAAAATGTGGTTCTTTTTGGCTTATGCGCAATGTTCTTATGTTCTTGCAAGTCACATGACAAATTTTATCCACTGGAAAGTTCCTATTGAAATACTGCAAGCTGAAATCTTGAAAACAATAAAGAGATCATACAATAAGCATATTGGAAAATGATGGAACTTTTCATCATGCAAGGAATAACATTTTTTTTTTTAATGAAACCATTAAGGTGTCCTTACACAACACTATTTTTAAATCACTTGCCAACAAATAATTAGTAGTTTAAAAAAAATCAAAGCCAAGGATGCAAGGCTGATAGACAGCAGGTGATGGGGAGGAAATCTCTACTCAAGGATTTGGAATGTGATTGTTGCCCTGTGATAGCCGTGGCCTAGGGAAAAATCAATTCCAATTGATATACCTATCAATATGATCTCTGTAGCCTGTAGGGAGGAAACATCTAGCCATCAGTGAGTAACATCCCTGTTGATCTTGAGTATCCATCAGTCTACCCCAGTGGACATTTCCACCAGTATGATCCATGCATGGAAGAAACTTCTACTTGTAGGTGAGAAGCATCATTATTGTCTAGTTAAAGCTATGACTTAGTGTATCCATTGACCAAGTGACATTTCCATCAATTTGACCCATGCCGTCGGTTCTGGTGGTGAGCATCCTTGTTGCCCAGTGATAGTTGTGACCCAGACAGCAGTGCCTTTTGTATCTCTGTGCTGAGTAAAATGGACTTTTCCACCGGTACGATCCTGAAAGGAAATTCCTACCTACTGATGAGGAGCATCATTGTTGCTTTACACTCACAGATCATGCCCATCCATAATCGATCATGATCTGGGATTGATGCTATTTTTATTTTTAAATATCTTCTTCATACACACTGAGTAATTCTTGCCAATCACTCGGAAACTAGCAATAATTTAGCTGTAGCTATAACTGGCCATTCTATGGACTGTGTGTACAGTAATACAAAGTCAAAGAATATCCATGTCTTAACATTTAGGGAAGGAGAGGACGCTAAACACTACTCCTACCAGTACATTCACTTCCTGGAGTCAAATGGATAGAAAATAGAAAAACAAACATTTTGCAACAAATTAAATCAAGAGATCTTATCTCGGCAGCCACAGGCAAGTAGACACAATTACTGTGGCAATTACTATGTACGCCTTACAACAATAGGAGGAGAGGAGGAAAAAAAAATCCAAGAGTGTTAAGAGTATCAAATGAAGCAATGCTCTCCATCCATATTGTTTGTGGTGCTCGGTTTTGTGAAATGAGATAGAATGTGTCAGGGTATAATGAATTTACTTGCGTATTTAAACCCTCTGGCTAATCTTGTACTTTGTGCATAAATGTACTACACCAGGGTGTACTACAACTGTTGTTCCTTTTTTTTTTCAATCTTCTTAAATAAAGTACAATCCCTCGTTTGGTTCTTGGCACGACAGCGCAGTGGATTATTAAAGAGGAGGTTGTTTTCACGCAGGTTATTCTTTGTTACAGAAGACTAGAGTAAATCTATTATTACGCCTTTCCATAAGAGCCTGGAAAGGCGTTTCTGCACTTCTATTTTTAGTCAGGTGTACTGTTCCTAAATTATTTGGAGTAATTTACCAAGACTTTCAGAAAGAAAATGGAATATTTCTTGGAAGACAGTGCACCCTTGATAGATGTGCTTACTGAAAGCCACCGTGTGCCTTCTTGACATCTGGAGGAGACAGGAGTTAGTACTGAGTCATAAATTGGCTTCAGTAATACACCCTAGCGCTGTATCTAAAAAGTTAATGTAAAGTTGCCTATTGGTGACAAGAGATGAGCAAAATATTTAAAAATTTGATTTGCTGCTTTGCTGAGTTTTACAAAAAATTTGCTTTGTGACGAATAAATTCATCATGAAGCACATTTCTTTGTAAATAGTGGGTACAATAAAAGGGAGCGTCAATTGCACCGCTCCCCATCACTGTACCTCTCAGATGCTGCGTTCATAGCTGATGGCAGCATCTGGCAGTAACAGTATAAATTTTTTTTTTTAATTAAATCATACTTACGTCATCCATTTGTCCTCAACGGGCTGGCCGACGCCATCTGGCCGACATGGGGACTTCATACGTCACCATGCACGGGATTTCGTGTGAGATCTTCAATCAAGATGGTGGCGGCCAGCCTGTTGCAAGCAAACGGATGAGGTAAGTATGATTTTTACACTATTTCAGGTCAAATAGATTTGCTACCACAAAGCACCAAAAAATTTGGCTTTGCGGTGAATCGAATTTTCCCTGTAATTCAGATGGAAATCCACAAAGTAGGAAAATTCGATTCGCTCAACACTATTGGTGACCTCTCTGGCAACTTGCCCTTGGGACACATGCCCTAACTTAAGACTTAGTATGTCTCTTAAGAAGGCTTCACAAGTGGTTATTTTTAGGCCTCCTTCTGGAGAAAACCCCTCTAATTGTCAGGGGGAAAAAAACAAACTTTAACTTTATACTATTAAATGGCTCTCTACTTTATCACCTATCCACAGGGTTGGGACCATTCTTCCACTAAATGACTGTGATGAGGAAGATTTTATGGGACTGAAGGTGACATTAAAACATACTTCTTCTTGATAGACCATCAATGTTTGAACTTCAATGTCTCATGCCCTAAACCCTCATGTCGGCTCATCCACCCATGCAGCTATGCCTAGAATTTCATGTCAGCCCTATCCACTTTTTCTCAGTTGCTTCATTCTGCTGATCTGTGAGGGTCCCAAAGGCCAAACCCTCATTGATCACACACTGATTGCTTATACTTAGGATACACAATCAATGTATTGTATATTCCTAGAAAACCTTGTTGACAAGATCACATTTATGTTCAATGACACAACTATTTGGAATGGTTGTGGAACAAAATCTTCACATCTTCATGAAAAAGAGTGTCATAAATATCTAACCATGCAATCTTGAACGACCAAACGAAAAGCTAACATGGAAATTCCATATTTTTAGTTTGCTTCAAGTAAATTTATCTTAGCAATTGGGTATAATTGTCCAGCAATATTCTGCGGGGTGTAAACAAAGTAGCACACATAATATTAAAAAAACAAGTGGGTTTATAAAATGGTTATATTATGAGCAGGTTAAGTGTTCCCAGTGATGGTAGTTTCATTTTACGCTCAGCACAACTATGGAGTTTGGAGGCCAGTAATTCCTTATGACCGGTTATTCTCCGAAACATGCGGCTATATTAAAGCTATCATTTCTCTTTGAGCTGGCCTAACACTCACTTTGTTTTAATATTTAAAGAACTCTTATTAAAAGAATCACCATTACAAAAGAATAAGAGTTTGATAAATCACATCTTAAATGGTCCACTGCTGCCTCCTCACCAGAGCACGATTAACGCATTGCTCAGAAGAAAATACATCCAAGACCTAATAACTGCAAGGACCTGAACCCTGATCTTCTCAGTTCAGGAGAGGAATTGTAATTGATTAATTGCCCACTTTATTGCCTTACTTTTCTTCTTCATGGTGTTATTGGTCAAAGCGTTTATAGTTATACTGCTTTCGTAACACTTAAAGGGATTTTTTTTCTCTTAGAATGGTCCTTTGGAGATAAACCCCAAGTCGTCTTGCTGCTGAAACTATCATCTGTGGATAATCCTGAAGCCAAGGGAAATGAAGTGTTAGAATACGCCACACGGCACGGTTGTGATGCGGTTAGGAAACGCATTTGGTCGGTTACCAAATGCGCAATCATTTGTTTAGGGTGCATTTTTTGTCTGCTACTGTTGTTTGAACTGTGAATGTTCCTGGTTCTTTAGCATTCTGATTAAAGGGGTTTTCCCTGGAGTTAACTACTGATGACTTATCCTCAGGATAGGTAATCAGTATCTGATCGGTGGGAGTCCGGCACTCGGGACCCCCGCTGATCAACTCACCAAGGCCTTCTCTCAGCTCACCAAGAAGGCACCAGAAGCACTGGTGCCTTCTGAAACAGCTGATTGGCGGGGGTCCTAGGTGTCGGACAATCACCGATCAGATACTGATGACTTATCCTGAGGATAGGTCATCAGTGGTAAAATCCCAGAAAACCCCTTTAACGTCAAATAATAACACCTGTGGTAAAGCAAATACCGCAAGTGGCTGCTCAACTCTAGATCTCATGGAGTCAGCAGCCGCAAGCAGCAGGATGTGTCTTATGTGCTGTCAATCAGGGGAAGTCATCACAACTTTGAAAGTGGCAGGTCTATCTCAGAAACCTATTTTCCCATTTGCATCTACTGGAAAATGAGATGCTGCGGTTCCTAACTGCATCATGACCACTTCATGACAGTGCTGTGTGTCCATACCCTTACACAAAATCCACTGAAGTCAATGGGCTGTTAATGTAATGCATGTATGTGAGAAGACCTCCAGAGAAAGAGATGGTTTATATAGCGGTTCCTTGCTTTGATTGATAGAGGTTTCCCCTATTAAGGCTACATTCACATGACAGTTGTTTTTGCGGCCTCTGAGCCGCATACTTTGCGGCTCAGATCCGGACCCATTCATTTATATGGGGCCGCAAAAGATGCAGACAGCACACCGTGTGCTGTCCGCATCCGTTGCTCCATGCTGCAGCCCCACAAAAAAATAGAACATGTTCTATTCTTGTCCGCAATTGTGGACAAGAATAGGCATTTCTATGATAGCCGCGACATGTGCGGTCCTCAAATTGTGGAACACACATGGGCCAGTATCAGTGTTTTGTGGATCTGCAATATGCGGATCCGCAAAACACAACGGTCGTGTGAATGTAGCCTAACTCTGTTCTACTGTATTTAAAATTTGTTTCTCTCTACCAGACAGACACTTTAAAACTGGCCATACACATTAGATAACTGTCTGCACAATGCTTATTTGGTAGTCAGATGTCTCTCCTGATCTATCCATACACATTCAAGCATAGGTAAGCCAAGTGTGCATGTGTACTGATCAGATAGAGGGAAGAAAGCTGCTGCCAGACACTTCTGGCAGTGTTTTACCTTCATGATAACAGAAGGATCGGGCAGCTGAGATCCAACTAGCCAATCCTCATCTTTCCTGACATCTGCTCTAGGGTGAAAGTTGGGAGGGCTTCCATGCACATTAGATGGTCATCCAGTATCACCAATATAGGTTTGACTGATATTCAAAGTGTATGGTAACATGCTCCACTGCAGCCAATAACTGGCTTCAGTAGGGATATGCCGCTTGTGGCCATGTCACCACTGAAGCCAGTTATTGGCTGCAGTGGAGCATGTGACCATGCCCATGTACTCCGGGGCTGGTACATAAAAAGAGGCGGCAGCGCAGAGGACCAAAATGGCTTGGAGGTAAGTATGAATCTTCTGATTATAGAGGCAGGCTGTACAAAATCTTTATTCCTGGAAAATCCCTTTAAATTTGTAAAGTGTATCTATATATCTATATACATGTTGAGCAGGAAGCAGTACTACATATGAATTTGTGAACTTTTTTCTTAGCTTTCAGTAGCCTGTAATGCTCCCTTACCAATGTGTACAAGCTTCTTTTGTCACAAAGAAAAAATAATTCTATATACAGGAGTATGCAAAAGTAAAAATAAGATAGGGAGGAGGAGGGTTATGCAGCTGAAGCTTCCCTCTCTGGGTTTAAGTGAAGCAACTGGAGAGGGATGAGGAGGCACTAGAGGGTAGCATCTGATTGGCTCAGAACACATGCACTTTCCACATTTTTTACAGACCCATTGAAATGAATGGGTCCGGATTCAATCTGCAAAAAATGCAGAACGGATGCAGACCTAAAATATGGTTGTGTGAATGGGGCCTTTTTCAGATCCTTGCACTTGCCCATTTTCCTGCTTCTGACTCTTCATTTGTTGCCTACTCCAGGTTCCATTGTAATGAGATAATAAAAAAAACACATTATTGGGCGTGGAAGCATACAGAGATTACAACGGTGAAGCAGAGGAACAAATATAACTATGAAACAGCTGGGTAGAAATTTTAATAACAGAAGAGAGTATATTTTCATTTTTCACCTTTTTTTGGAAATGGGGCGTGTATACATATGTTTACTTCTGAGAAAAGGAAATCTGTTTCCAATTTAAGAACAAAGGCGACATGCATATGCAAATAAAATAGTCTGGAGGAGAATAGAGGCAAATTCATTTTGTACCTGCAATAAGACTAAGGTAGAAACAACCTCCAGGATCTTTCTGTAACTACAAAATGTGATCAATGGCATTATTTCATCTCCAGCCTGTGCGCACTATTGTACAAAACCCAGTATGTGGCACATCTTTGTATGCATGCGTCTTGGGCAAGGCATGAATAAAACCTACGCCATATGTGTTGGTTCTACATCAGTAGAAATTATCCACAACTGAATCGTTCACCTGCAGTTCCCAGGAATACAAATTAGAGTCATTAGCACAGGCTCAATCTCTGCTATATTACAAAAGAAATTAACTTTTTTTCGTCTATTAAAATTTTTATTATGTCTGATCAAACTTTCAAAAGATTGGCTCAAAAATGAATGGATGAGATTTTTTAATAGAAACTCGACAAGAAAAACCTGCTCAAATCATTGACTTAAATCTTTAATGACCTTTACTAATTTAATGGAGGCCTCAAAAAAATTCATATTCGTATGAGAGTTTTGGTGACTTTTTGGATTTTAAGACTATGGCACTACAACTCTCACCAGATTTCCTCAGTGATCTTATATTGTATTCTAATTACGGTATTTATTGACGTCTTGCCAAATGGCTATATTCATATTTATTGACATGGATTTTATACTCTTTACGATGGACTACAAGGAAAGCACTCCATCATGGCTGATGGAAATTTACAATAGCTCTTTTCAAACATGGAGTTTACTAATTGAATATATGTGTTTCAGATATTAAGGCACACCTGTAATTGGGGTTTAATGTGTGAAAAATGTAATTTTCTGCCACGTTTGTAATTATTCTTCATTTTTAAATTGATTAAACGTGAACTTGAAAGAAAAAAGTTTTTTTTAAGGGGTTGGTCACTATTTTTATAACTAAAGGGGTTGGCCACTTTCTGGCTACTTGTGTCCAATGTGTAGGTAAGATGACTATGTGGCACTAATTTAGGTAGAGATGAAGTTATTGAAAATTCGATTCGTGATTAATTACTTTGTCACGAAGCACATTTCTTTGTGAGTAGTGGGTGCAATGACTGGGAAGAGCGATGGCGCTGCCTCCCATTATTGGCCCCATCAGATGTCGCGTTCATCGCTGATCGCGGCATCTGAGGTTAAAATTAAGGGGTTTCAGGGGTTAATCTGGTAAAAAAAAAATACTCACCTTATCCATTTGATCATTTAGAGGCCGCCATGTCCATCTTGATTGCAGACACTGCGTAAAATCTCATGTGGTGATTTCACACCGGCTGGTGCATCATTAACCCCTTCCCGACCGGCGCCGTACATGTACGGCGCGCGGGCGGTGCGGGGAAATGACGCCCGCTCGCGGGTGCGGCGGGCGTCATGGCCGGCAAGTCTCTGCTGTTTCTAACAGCAGAGACTTGCCACTTCTCACCTTCATCGGCGGCGACTTCCAGGGCCTTACTGATGCCGTGATCACACGTGATCACGGCATCAGGATGCGTCTGAACCCGGAAGCCCACGCTTCCGGGTGGTGTACAGACGCCCCGATTGGCCAATCGGGGTGTCTGTACACCATATGAAAAGTGTAATCCTCGCTGGTGAGGATTACAGTTTTCAAAACTGCAATTCTTATTCTGGCCACTAGATGGCAGGCCAGGATAAGAAATGAGCAATTCATGGATTTAACTGCATCTAGTAAATCCATGATTGCTCATAAAGAAAAAAAAACAAAACACAATAGATCAGATGATATTTGAGCTTTAAAATAATCACAGAAAAATTAAAAAAAATGTTAAAAAATATATAAAAAATAAAAAGATATAAAAGTTCAAATCACCCCCCTTTCCGTATAAGTAAAAAATAAATACCTAAATAACAATAAATATAGACATCATGGGTATCACCGTGACCGAAAACGCCCGTACTTTTAAAATATAAAAAAAAAAATTCAATACGGCGAATTGTGTGGCGGAAAAAAGCGTCCAAATGGCGATTCGCAGTTTTTTGTCGCTTTTTTTTTCTAAAAAAAATTAAATAAAAAGTGATCAAAAAGTCATACACACCCCAGAATGGTATCAATAAAAACTTCAGACCGCCCCGCAAAAAATGAGCCCCCATACAGCTCTGTACACATAAATACCAAAAAGTTATAGGGGTCAAGATATGACAAGGAAAAAAAAAAAAAGGGCAACTTTCTAATTATTTTATCACCATCTAAACATATTAGGTATTGCTGGATTTGTACTGACATCGAACACTGTAAATAAGAAACCCGTAGAACTGTAGCGGAATAGCGGTTTTCTTGCAATTTCACCCCATTTGGAATTTTTTTCCCGCTTCCCACTACACCATATGTAATATTAAATGGTGGCGTTGGAAAGTACAACTTGTCCCGCAAAAAACAAGCCCTCATACAGCTATGTGAACAGAAAAATAAAACAGTTATGGCTGTTTGAAGGCAGGGAGCGCAAAACGAAAATGCAGAATCGAAAAAACCTCCGGTCGTGAAAGGGTTAAATGCAGAAGACACCACATACTGTAGAGGTAATTTGTCTGTTCACATTATCCTCCATCAGCAGCCATGTTATGGACAAGACCTCTGTGTGAACAGTACAAAAAACTAGGAGGGTACACCTTAAGAAATATAGAAAAAAGACACAGAATTTCAACAAAGGATATATCAGTAGGTGCCATAAAATCATCTTACACACACATTGGTAAACAGTAACCAGAAACTGGCCAACCCCTAACCTTGTAGGCACTAGCCTAGGAAACCCAATGCCCCACATGGCTTACCTGAGCATCTGAGTTCAGTGTCCCCAAGTGTCCCATGAATCTGGTCTATAAACAGCAATATATAGCTGCTGTAATGTCCACAGCAATCAAGATGGCCATGGTCACATGATTTCCCCAAGTAACCACTGCCCTGGTTGCATCAGTTTCTGCTGACAGCAATTGGTACATGGAGAGATACAGCAAATTTCACTGCATGTAACTGCGCATGCACTAAATGCTTTCAGGGCTGTGGTCGCTTTGTATAAATCTTGTGACTTCTTGGGATTTCCTAAGCTAGTGCCCACACAGTTAGGTTGTTATAGAGATTTTTCCTTTAAGGCTCTGTGTACACATGCAGTAATAGAGACTTTCAGAGTTTCTCTTGGATTATCCAGCATTGTTGAGGACAAGAATTGCACAATCTGAAGCATTCTTGCAACAAAAATATTTGAACCCAGATACACCACGTGATTTTAAAGGACTCCTTTATTGATGACCTATCTTCAAGTTGGTCATCAACATCTGATTGGTGGGGGTATTGCCACCAATAAGCTGTTTTAGGAGGCTGGAGAACTCATACTCAGCTAACCCAGCTAACCAAGTGCTGGACACAGAATTTACAAAAAGGGACAAACAGCAGGTGACGCTATACAGATACATTTTATTGAATAACTCAGCGACTACACAAAATTTTTGATTATACACAATTACAATAGTATTCAGATCCAGGTTCTAGTTTGAAAAATGTAGAATATTTTTCATAGGTCAACCCTACATAAAAAAAAGAGTCCAAGAGGCACCCCAGTAGTAATGTGGTGTAGAAAGCTGGAGTAGCATTTGTAGTAAAAATTGTTAGGTTTAAAATGGTTCTCCTGGAATGATTTAACATGGCTGTCAGCAACCAGTCCTAGAATATGAGCTTACAGAGCTCTCTAGGGGGTGGAGGGGGGTTGCACTAGAGTAATAGAGCAATGGTAATGATTTAATGCTACCTATAATATGCCATCATGGCTGAGCAGCCTGATGGGATTGCACACTAATGTGTAGTATATGTATGTGCCAGAGCGTAATGCGTAGTGAGACCCTAAAAACCCTAGGCAGCTCTGCAAGTGGAATCAACCAATCCTGCCCCCTTTCTAGGACAGATTGCTGGCAGCTATTTTAAATCACTCCCAGAGAACCCCTTTAAAGTTGCACCAAATTTAAGAAACAAAATGCACCATTTGACGCTTGGCGCAAAATGCACCAACGGAGGTACCAAACTATACTGACCTCAAATATTAACCTCATGATAACTTCCCCCCAATTAATTTATATCTTTTCATTGAAGGCTAAAGTTATTTAAATCAATTACATAGCACTACATTTAAAATTAATTAATAATTATAATAATCATCATCATTGTTGTCATCATTATAAAAAAATTTCCTGAAATGATCATTTTTTAAGCTATTTGTCCTCATTATCTATCGTCTGTATTTGTGCCTGTATCAACTATACAAGAGCAACAGATACTGTCTATGGAGACAGGGAAAAAAAAACTCCATCCGACCGTTAGGGGAAAGAAAGCAAGATTGATGGCTTTAGATTCCCTGTACGTAAAGCCGGCGACGAGTCGGGGGATTTTATAGTCGCGCGTTGGCTTTTCTCTCTGAATTTTGATTAATGGAACAGGCTGGAACTGCTGATGTCTCCCAGCTACTTTAGCTGACAAGAATGAAAGTAATCTGATGTTTAAATGGATTTTCAACGTGTCTGTGGTTTTAGCCTGTGTGTCCTGAAGGAAAGACCATCTGCTACAGGATAACCTAAACTCAGAGGGCATTTAATCCATATCTATTTCCTAAAAGAGAGACATAACCGCGAGATTTTCCAGAGTTCACTTATGCAGACATGCAAAAAAATTCTTTCACACCCTCCCCCCAGTAATAAATTCGGTGCCAATGCCTCTCATCATGGGCATTTGTACGTTGATATTATCCCTTTATCAAGGAGCCATTGTGCCCCACGTGTTACCTCCGTATCTCTTCTCGAACACAGATGGAAAATAGCTTGTAGATATAAAGCTATCATTTTTCCACAAACAGCCAGCCACCCACTGGAATATTGATAATTTCTAATGATGACTGGTGGAAGTCTGGCTACATAAGTTTAATGTAGAATGTGTACGGATTACATCTGCTTGGGGGAAATGAAAAAGCTTTAAAATGTCTTCGCTCTACTGTAACATGACATCAAAAATGTAAATTGTAAAATGGAATGTGGATTTTATAGCGGGATGGAGCACTGTGCTGCGTGATGGATGGAAAACACAGGCGCTTAGCGCTCAGGTCCTTGTTTTATTTTCCAAGAGATTATTTAACACTTTTTAAACACTTTAGATCATGTTAGGAGCTGTTCACATCTTGATTTTCTATGAAACGTCTCAAAACGTACAGAAACGTATCGCTTGATGTACCCATAGACTATAATTGAGCAAATGTAATTTGTCACCATTTATACTTGTGCGCTTTTTTTTTTGCAGAACAGAATAACGGAGCATAAAAACTAGAGTTGAGCAAATTGAATCCAACGAAATGGAATTCGATTCTAATTTCAGGATCAATTCTATTCACCACCAAGCTGAATTTCCTCATACTTTGTGGTAGCGAATCGATTTAACCTGAAATAGTGTAAAAAAAAATCATACTTACCTCCTCCATTTGCTCGCAATCGGTCGGCTATCATGTATGAACGCAGCATCTGAGGGGTACAATAATGGGGAGTGGCGCTATTGCAGCTCCCTGTCATTGCACCCGCCACTTACCATAAAATGCCCTTCTTGATGAAGTAATTCGTCACAAAGAGAGTTTCTTGTAAAATTCGGCTAAGCAGTCGAATTGAATTTTCGAAAACTTCAATCATCTATAATAAAAAACTTTTCTGTCCTGCACAACAAAAGTATAGAAATGTATACATTTTTTTTAACATTGCAGTGAATGGGAGACGGATGAAAACGTAAGACAATACGTTTCCATACAATAAATAACAAAAACAAGATGTGAACAGGTCCTTAGATGTATAGGGCATATTCACTGTTAGGGCTCATGCACACAACCAGTGCCGGCCCATACCCATATTGCGGCCCCCATACGCCGGGTCAGCAATACCTGGGCCCCGGCCTTGTGCAGCCCGCATCATGGATCGCGGACCCATTCACTTAAATGGGTCCGCAATCACGGAGATGTGGAGCGGAGGCACAGATCGGAACACCACAGAAGCACTACAGTGTGCATGCACTACTTTTTTGCGGTGCGGACCATCGGATGCGGATCGCGACCCAATTCAAATGAATGGGTCCGCAATCCAAATGCGACGGCCCCACTGTCAGTGCCCGTGCGTTGTGGACCGCAAATTGCGGTCCACAGCACAGGCACTGACAGCACAAGTTCCTGTGCATGAGGCCTTAACAACATATAGAGGGTATTTATCATACCTGCCACACTATACTTTTCCTAAATCTTGGGTTTGCTACTTTTTAAATGTCATGGTGATCAAATTTAGATGCAAATTGTGTTTCTACACTGCCTTTGTCACTTTCTAAAATGGGATCCTGGTGTGAGCCATTGACCCTGACATATTGATCATTATTTCTACCAATTTTTTGCATTAATGATGATTGAAATCTACCCGAGGTATAAGCTGGCGTAGAGTTCAATATAAGCACCTGGACTGCTGGAGAACGCACTTAATTTATGAAGAGGCATGTGCATCATCATAAATGAATGGGTTTGTCTGGGATTTTGGTATTGATAGACTATCTTCAGGATTGGTCATCAATATATGATCAGTGGGGGTCCAACTCCCAGCACCTCCCCAATCAGCTGTTTGAAGAGGCCACTGCCCTTTAATAAGTGCAACAGTCTTTTCGTAATTGCCTAGGTGCTGCTCAGTCTCTTTCAAGTGAATAGGCCAGAGCTGCAATACCAGGTACAGCCACTATGAATAGTATGGCGCTGTGCTTGGCATGCTGTAAAGAGACTGCAGAGCCAAAGTGCAGAGCCCTTAAAACAACTAATCGTCAGGGATGCTGGGAGTTGCCCCCACCGACTGGATATTAATGACCTGTCCTAAGGATAAGTCATTGATATCAAAATCGCAGAATCCCCTTTAAGTGCGTCTTTCGGAATTTTTCTTTCGGTCCAACATTCTGTGCTGATGAATGTAATGATATATCTTTATAGCAGTCAGAGACCCATTTTTTTCTGAAACAGAGTTCTAAAGCCCCTGCTGAGCTGTGGAGTTAAAGGGGTTTTCCAGCAGAGTGTTTTCTTTTAATGGTCCTATTTAGTGTTGGGCGAATCGAAGTTCACAAAGTGGATTTTAATCTGAATTTCAGGGAAAATCGATTCGCTGTGAATCCGAATTTCCTCGTGCTTCGTGGTAACAAATCGTTTTTCCCTGAAATGTTGTTTAACATTTTTAAAAATCATATTTACCTCATCCATTTAAGTGCAAAGAGGCTGCAGTGGCCATCTTGCTTGAAGATCCCAGCAAAATCTCATGTGTAGTGACGTCACCACAACACCGACGTGATCACATGATAAAATAGAGGAGGTAAGTATGATTTTTTTTTTTTAAATTTGCAAACAGTAAAATGCTATAATATTGATCTCAGATGCCGCAATGAACACGGCTTATGAGTGAGTCAATGACGAGGGGCGGCACGATTGCCATTCCTTGTCATTGCACTCGCTGTTTACATAGAAATGCGCTTTGTGGTGAAGTAATTCATCACTAGGCAATTTATTTTGTAAAATTCAGCGAGCCAAATCATCTCTAGTCCTATTGGGTTAAAAATATAATTCCCTTACCTATGTCGATGTTGCTCCAATCCGTGTCTGTATTTTGGTCCACAAACAATGAAACCACAAAATACGGACACCTTCTCACTCCCATTAATTGAAAAGACTATTCTCGTCTGCAGTAGGACATTTTGAAGAATTTGCAAAACAGCCACATGGATGAACAAAAAACATGGATGTGTGCATGGCGCCATAAAAATGGACGGTTTAGTGAGCTATCTGCAAAACATGAGGATAGCACAAGGACGAAAATGTGGTAGAGGGCTAGAGCCAGTCCATAGTTGGGGATGGGGTGTTTCAAGAATTGGACCTTCATCTGCTTATTAAACAAGCAATCTCATCTTCATACTCTTCCATTTTCTCGGCCACAAATGTTTTCCTTTCAGAATGTCCTAGACATATTGTAACACTTCTCCCCAATTATCCTCTATTCAGCAGGTTTTATTGGTGGTATTACAGAGCGGTATAATAAGCATGGTGACAACAATATAGAATTACTCAGGCTTCTGTCACCCTGAGAAAGATGGCCCTAATTCAAGAACAATAATAATCAGTTATCTTTTCCTAGCACCCTCGGTTTGTCTCCTCCACCGCAGACATGAGTGACAGCTGGAGCAAAGTCTCCCCTGGAAGCAGAAATGACACCAATGTTCCTGCCGCAGGATTAGTTTCAATATTTGTCAAAGGGCTTTATTTAATAGAGATGAAAATGTCATATATGATAATAAGTAACATTTAATGTATGCTGATGACTAACCCTGCTTACTGCTGCCTCCTCGTAAGTCATGTCCACCTCACCTGATCTGTCTTAATTCCAGCTTTGACTTTACGGATTAGCTTCTGATTATAGTGGGTTTAAAAGGGGCTTCTTATCCCATCTCAGAATTAATCGGGATGGCATTTTGGGGGTATTAGCCAAAAACAGGTTGAACTTGCAGACTGAGGACATTGCACATTTCAGAATTCAATGTTGTCATCTTGTACAGTAGCTCATGTGTTTCCACAAAAGTATTTTTGCTGGAGGACATACAATCTCCATGCAGATGTTGTCCTTGGCCAGATTCGTACGTAAGCTGAGTGGTGTACATAGAAATCATTGGGCCCCCTAGCAAGAATCTGAACTGGGTCCTCATGTCTGTTCCTAGACCCTTCCACTACCTACTCTGGCTTCCCACCTGCCCCAGCTCCCCACGTACCCCGCAATATGCAGCAGTATTTCGTTCTGCAAAAAGCCAGTGCTCTCGACGGGCCACAGCAGACCCTATACAGAGGCATCCATTCTTAGTCAGTCTCTGTGAGCCAGGATAGCCATTGAAAGCCATTGAAAAGCCTTTGAAAGAGTGTATTTGATGCACCGTTGTTATGCAGAAAGTGCATCAGGAGACCGAATAAGAATGGATTCATCTGTAGTGAAAGGGATCCGGTAGGTGCTTCAGCATATGCCTGATCTGGTGATTCCGATACTCTGTCGGAACAAAATATCGGAATCTGATCGCAACTGTGCACCTAGCTGTACCCGATGAACTGTGTCTGTTGTTTTTGTTTTTTTTTATAGATGGCAAACAGGAAATGTATTTTGACAAGAACCTGGTGCATTACAAGACCCAGCTTTTCTGCTGTCCTGAATGGCAGTGACATGTGCAGAGACATCATCTGTGAAAGCTGAGTGAGACCCTCACCCCCGCCTTCCCATATTCTCATGCCTCTACACCATGCTCACTAGTAGGGATGAGCAAATTGACTTCGGATGAAACATCCAAAGTCGATTTGCATAAAACTTTGTTTCAATGTTGCATGGAGCGAGCGCTCTGTACAGTATTAGAATGTATGGGCTCAGATGAGCCAACGTAAGTTATTTATGAAGTCGTGCATGACTTCGTTGAAAAACTTCAGTAGTTGATTTTTAAAGTGGAAAACTCGAAACCGAACTCGTCTTCGGTTCTGACTAGTACCTCCCAATCCCAAGAATTAAAAGCTTTTTTTTTACTCACTTCTAAGCTTACTTGGAGGACTTTCTACCCTTTCTGTGGGCAGGCAGCAGCTCACATGAGAAAATCTAGCACCTGCATCTCCCAGAAACCATTCCCATTAGGTCTTGCAAACCCCTTCCTCTCCTGCATAGAAAATAGTCCGTCTCATACATCCCCAGAGATAAATACGGTATGTAAAGCCCCTACAAATTCCTTCTTCACTGTCAAGAGAGATATAGCTATGTATTTCTAAATAAGATCATCATGTCAGCACAGAGGGAAGGGGAAAAGAGCATGCCACCCTGATTGAAGTAGAAGGTGGACCAGAAGGATAAACAGCAGGGGGTGCCACCAAAGATTGAAATGTAATGTACATGAAAACAAGCAATATTTTTGTTTCATGTGTATTGTTATAATACGTCATTTGAAATGCCATATTATTGTGCAGTAATAATTTTACTGGGATGACTCCCCTAGTTTTTGCTTGTTTTTGCTTTTTCACAATTTTTGTCTTTTTTAATAGTCACACCTAAAAACAAATGCTAACCTCTTCTATCTTTAGACTAAGGATCTAATAATATAGTTATGTTTTCTAGTAGGAAAAAAACAGAACGACTCTTCCAAAGCTGAATAAAATTACCAAATGATTGGGATTACTGTTTCCCACTGGAATATTCCTTCCTTCACCTGATCAAGCGTCATGGCTCCATGACTTGAGACAGGTTGTATTGAATTATCCACAGGTGCCTGGGGGCTTCAAGTCACAGTACTTTTTATATCCTGCCTGAAAGATTCAATAAAACTACTATGCTGGTAAATACCATATAATACCAAGCATAGCTGCTCATATTTTACAGCCGCAAAATAGTTACAGGCGACAGAAAACCTGTTTCTTTTTTCCATTTTATAGAGTCACAAAATGTGTAGCACATGCAGGCTGCATATCATTACATGGTTTTAATGAAAAGAGAACCTGCCTGCCGCCTTCAGATTTTTTTCACATCTTCTAGTCACCAAGGGATTGTTTTTACCTATGTAAAAGTAGTGGTAGATGGTTATTCCATCCTGGGATCCTCTTCTTGTGATCATGGGGTCCCAACTGTCAGACCCCCAGCAATCATACATTTATTACCTATTTTATTTATTTATTCAGTGCTATAAAAAAAGAATCAGATCTAAATATACAGTATTTTTCGCCCTATAAGACGCACTGGCACATAAGACGCACCTAGGTTTTAGAGGAGGACAATAAGAAAAAAATATTTTTCATCAGACCTCAGCTCACAGCCCCAATCAGACCCCCAATGTTAATAAGACCTCAGATCAGACCTCAGATTAGACCCCAATAAGAATACCCCCAATCAGATCTCAGATAAAAGCCCCATGCCTCCAATATCAGCCCCCAGTGCCTCCAATTTCAGCCCTCAGTGCCTCTTATGTCAGCCCTCAGTGCCTCCTTTGTCAGCCCCCATGCCTCCTTTGTCAGCCCCCATGCCTCCTGTGTTAGCCCCCATGCCTCCTGTGTCAGCCAGCAGCCACAGAACACATAAAATAAAAAAGCCACTTACCTCCCCTGCTCCTGGCCGCCACCGCTCCTCACTGCCCGCGCTCTGCTTCCTTCTACTGTCGGCTGTGCTGTGAACTGGCGCACACAGCGTCACAGCACAGCACAGCCGACAGCCGAACGGAGGACCAGGAAGCAGTGAGTACAGAGTCTTCACCGATTCCTTGTCCTCCGGTGGTAATGAGCGCTTGCTTAATGGAAGCTCTCTTTTCTGGCACATGAAGAGTGCTTCCAAAATGGGGGAGCACCCTCTGTGATGCCCATCTGCCCTAGTAGGTTGTATGAGCAGGGGTTGTCTTCCTGAAACAGCCTATTAAATGTCCTCTGTCCTCTCCTGACTGTATTCATCATGATGACTAGATATACTGTAATAAGAACATAAACTGTTACATAATAAACTGAACTCCTGGTGTGTACTCAGGGTAATCAGTTAAAATAGTCCTTATTATAATTATTAACATCCAGTTTACATAGAGCGCTGCATGTAATTAGGAAGGTGTTAATATGATACCAGGCGTGAACTGCTTCTACTTCAGCAGGTATCGGACAACACTAATAATAATGACCGGAGCAGATACACTGATTACAGCTTTCAGGAGCTTATTTAATTATCATGTTCAATTTGGTAAAAAGTAATTTAATAAGCTGTATCAGTGTGATCTCTGTGTATATAGGAGGGCGTTGCGGTAAATATTCCATTAGTTGTCACTTGTTAAGCCTGTAAAATACTCTTACAATCTCATTGTTAATGGGTAAAATGTGCTGCTTTATGTTTTCGTAGTTAAATCACAGAAAAGGAATATTAGTGCACAAAAATAGATGCAAACAATATATACTGTATAAACTAAGACCTCATTCTGATATGATAAAATCTGAGACTCTTAGCCAATATATTTTGATCAAAACACATCTGTGCTCACCTACCCAGCGTCACGGTGGTCTCAGGTCAGGCAGGTCCTACGCTAAACCTAACCATGCCAGTGGGCATCTATATCTAGGAGTGTGGACGCCGCACATATAGGTGTGTTGCTCCTAGTAACCTCTACGTGCATACCCACTGGCATGGTTAGGTTTAGCATAGGACCTGCCTGACCTGAGACCACCGTGACGCTGGGTAGGTAGGCACAGATGTGTTTTGATCAAAATATATTGGCTAAGAGTCTCAGATTTTATCATATCAGAATGAGGTCTTAGTTTATACAGTATATATTGTTTGCATCTATTTTGTGCACTAATATTCCTTTTCTGTGATTTATTTTGATATATATAGCCACTGACATCCACAATCATTATTATCACATCATGCAGGATGTTTTTTATCCTTTTGTTTCTGTGAGTTTTGCCATGTTTTCGTAGTTCATGTATTTCTTTGTTCCACAGAAGTCTTTACATCTATCCCTTCACCACAACTGTACTTTGTTAGCCAGCGGTCACCCCACAACACATGCCTTATTTTTATACACTGTAGGACACCCTCTTATTATTAGGAGAGTCTAGTATAAACAGTGACTATACAGATCTTCTTGAGTCGCAAGCAGATGCCATGGGACGGGCCTTTAATATTTCAGTGTTGGTGAAACACAGAGGTGTAATGTCAATGTCACTGTAAAATGGGATTGAGAATACATGATTTAGGTATATTTAGAGGTATATTTACATATGTTTATCCTTCTCTTAATCTTCCTTCTTCTCATCTTACTTTTTATCCTCTTCTTCTTTCCCATTACCTTCCACCTGCTCAATGTCTGCTCTTTTTGTTAATCTCTTAACCTCTTCTCCTTTTCCTTTGCCTTTGTTCTTCTCAACTTTTGTTTGTTCTTCTTCTTGTTTTTCCAGCTCTTCTTCCTCCTACTCTTCTTTCCCTTAAGTATCCTCTTCGTATTTTTTCTCCATCTTTCCCTTCTGCATATTCCTCTTCATTTCCTCCTCTTTTCTGTCTTTCCCTTCTTTATTTTCCTTCTTTATCCTCCTCCTCATTTTCCGTACATTCTTATTCCACTCTGTAATATTTTCCTTTTTCTTAGTCTTTGCTATCTTCATCTTCCTCTTATGTTCCTTCCTCATTCTCTTTTTTTTCATCCTCCTCCTTTCCTTCACATTCTTACACTTTTCAATCTTCTTCCCCTTCATTTTTTTCTTTGTTTTTCCGTTTTACATATTTCATTTATGTTCCTTCTTCATTGTACTCTTTTTTATTATTTTCCCATTCCTATTCCTCACATTCTTCATCCACTTTTAATCTTATTATTATTATTATTATTATTATTCCTCTTCTTTCTCCATCTTTCCCTTCTTGATCTTCCTCTTGTTTTCCATCTTTTTTCTCCTCCTCTTTTTCATAAATTTCCTCTACTTGTTACTCATTCTTTTTCCAGTTTGTATTCTTCTTTCTCTTCTTCTTCCCCTTCCTCCTTTCCATCCTTTACATCTTATTACTTTCAACATGTCTTCTTTCTCTTATGTTTTTCGAATGTTATGACTTTTTAAGGTGCAGGCATTTCATATGTTATATCTACAGTGTAACCAATTTTGATAACATGATATGGTATCATTGGATTACATAAGATTGCAGATAACTCTACTGTAATAACTCTGATTGCCTTCATAAACTATAAGAATGCAACCTCAAAGAGTTAAGTAACAAATTCAGCTCTACTACAAAAGCACATCATCCAGGGGAGGGTAGAAATGAGGACACTGTTCCTTTAAGATATAACCGTCAAGCTGAAGCAGCATAGATTTTCTGGTTTCCTGACTTCCATAGGTAACATATTCCAGAACTTTATTACCCGTTGCACAAAAGAATTATTCTGCCTAAGATCTCTGTTACATCCAGCTTCCCCACTGTAAATTTATGTCTCTGGATTTTTAGTACTTTTTACTAGCATGAATACATTTTCTGGATCATCTTTATCAAACCCATTCATTGTTTTCAGGAGAGCAATCATTTTACCGTGAAACCCGATGCATTTCAGGGCACAATCTGTGTCTTTCCTGATAATCCTGGTAACTGTGTGACTGCTCCAGTGCAGCCAGGAGATGTGCAATTGTCTGCCTTTACCTTCCATTATTGTGAACCATCAGCCTTCATATGTGTGTGTATATATGTATATATATATATATATATATATATATATATATATATATAATGCTGAGTGTATGTATGTGTGTGTGTGTGTGTATGTCCGCTAAAAGAATCCGCACCATCGCAGCTACAATCATGAAATTTGAAGAATCACCTATATATACAAAAAACTGTCCAATCAAAGATTAATCAATGGGCCGTATGCAATATATGGAATCTATTGAGGCCCTGTCTGTAGTTTAGGCCCTTTGGCCTTTACAGTGTTGATTTGCTATAGCTCCTGATTACCTGACTTTCTGGCCAGGTTATTTGGAGGTGGATGCTGCACACCGCTTTCCCTACTCTCTTTTTTATTCCCCCTACCACTGTTCCCTGCTTCTTATTCTATGAATTGCTGTTTGATTTTCCTTGATGAAAATAATAAAGTATATTTATTGTAATCTTTGATTGGACAGTTTTTTGTATATATAGGTGATTCTGCTATTTACCTGTCCATACCTGCGGCTGGAATTTTCCAGCATCTGCAGATGTTTTGGTGGTTTTTTAATCATGAAATTTGGCACACAGGTACATCAGGTGTCCAGGAAGGTTTTAGAACGGGTCTCAGCTCTCCAGGACATACCGTTCCTGAGATATTCCCAAAAAATGCATTAGCCAATAGAAGCCTGATCACATGACCCTTATCAGCCAATAGAAGCTCACAGGCAGTTAGTCTCCACACACACCAGGTTTCCATAACAACTTAGCCAGTTCACTGCTGTAGGTCTGCTTTAAAGGGGCAGAGCGCTGTAAATGACACTGTTAAAAGAGTATTCCGGTTACCATAAATATAACTCATGTTTTAGACTAACTCATCATCAATCATTACCTCATATAATGTAAACTTCACATATTTACTGTTCAGTAGTAATAAAAGATGTTTTCTTCAACTGCTACCCACTGTGTTTCCTCCTAAATTACTATGGCATCGACCTGTAATTCAGGCCACCCTTAAAAGAAGGACTTAAAGCTGAGGAGAAGCTGTCTGAGCGTGAGCTACTGAAAGGATGGACATCCCTGTGTCTATCCAGGCCCTGCACCGGACGGTGAACAGGGGGTCTGAAAGCCAGACTGTCCAGCCTAAAACCGGACTTCTGGCCTCCCTAAGGGCAGGCTGATGTTAGGGTGGCCAGATGTCTGGCTTTAGGCTGGACAGTCTGGTTTTCTGGCTCCCTGTCCTCCATCCGGCGCAGTGCCTGGACGGACGTAGGGATGTCCACCCTTTCAGTAGCTCATGCTCAGACAGCTTCTGCTCCATGTCTTCACAGAGCCAGGGGGCGTGGCCTCATGTTTAGTGGTGTGGCTTCATGGGGATCGGGGGCACTGCTTCACGTTTGGGGGAATGACCGATGAAGTCCGGCTTTCTGGGCTGAAGACAGTGGCCACCCAAGCTGCTGTAGAGGTCATAGTTAAAGGAGAGGGCGCTGTGGATGTTTCTGTTAAGGGGCGGGCTGCTGTGGAGGTCACTGTTAAAGGGACGGGCACTGTAGAGGTCACTCTCGATATCTTTTAACAACACACACGAACATTAAATGAAATAGATTAAATATACCCGAGGCGAAGCCGGGTCCTTCATCTATCATCTATCTATTATATTTAACTAATGCCTCCCTGTATATAGACTTCTCTAAAACAGTAGAATGTGGAATAACTGAACATGTTATCAGGGAAGGAAACTTTAAAAGTTCAC
The DNA here is from genome assembly GCA_900303285.1 of Rhinella marina. Classification (NCBI taxonomy): domain Eukaryota; kingdom Metazoa; phylum Chordata; class Amphibia; order Anura; family Bufonidae; genus Rhinella; species Rhinella marina. The sequence goes on from ONZH01031210.1 coordinate 745,716, forward strand.
AAACTCTTAGGAAATGGAAAAACAAGTGATCTACCCTCTATTTAATATTACAAGTACCTAGGGTGTCATGGTCTACCACCATGTACATACATACAGTCATTGCCCATGTTGCCTACAGATAGCAAAGATATGGTACTTGAAATTCATAGTATGACCTTAACCCTGTTGAAATTACTGGAGGCAAAGTATCCCTTTGGGAACTCTGAATCCTCCTTGAACTTCACCCATAGGGCACAAATTGGTGGAGTTAGTGTGTTCAGAAACTTGTACTTAGTATATCTATCGATCAGGCCTAGAGGGCAATAAACAGACAATGACCTGGGAAAGATGTAATATCTGTTATCCATGCAACAAGTGGATGTTTGTAACACAGCTCAACTGGATAAAAACATCAGTGTTAAGCTATTCCGATGCTTACATTTTGTCTACTGGATGTTACTATCTATTATATGCAGTGTACTTTCCTGTAGCAGGTCATCAAATGTGTTATACTAACAAATAAATATAGTCATTATTTATGATCAGGTTCATAGGTGACAGTATTACACTGAATTATAGTAATGACATTCTTGTATATACGGCTGTATTATAGTAGTGATATTCTTGCACATATGTAGGCGCAGTAGTATAGCAGTTATATTCAGGACCATAGGGGGCAGTATTATAGTAACTATATTCTTGTAGGTAAAGGGCAGTAATATGTTAGTTTACTTCTTGCACATAGGGGGCAGTATTATAATAGTCATATTATCATACATAGAATGTGTGTTATAGTAGATATATTCTTGTACATATGGGGGCATTATTAAATAAGTTATATTCTTGTACATAGGAGGCAGTTTTATTGTACACTAGCAGAATGACCCTGGTTCACACAGGTATATTTCATCTATTTAATTTAATGTTTGTGTGTATGGTTATAAGACATCCACATTGTTCCCCATAACAGTGACCTCAACAGCGTCCCGCCCCCTTAACTGTGACACTGCACAGCACCCCACCCACCTAACAGTGACCTCTGCAGTGCCCTGCTCCCCTTAAAACTTCCACAGCACCTCGTCCCCTTAACAGTGACCTCCATAGTGGCTCACCTCTTTAACAGTGACCTCCATAGCACACTGCCCCCTTAACAGTTATCAACATAGCGCTACAACTCCTTAACAGTGACCGCCAGAGCATCCCACCTCCTTAACATTGACCCCAACAGCACTCCAATCCCCTTAACAGTAACCTACACAGCACCCTTCCCCCTTTACAATGAACTCTATAGTGCGTTGACCACTTAACAGTGACCTCCACAACACCTAGCCCCCTTAACAGTGATCTTCACAAAGCCTTGCCCCCTTAATAGTGACATCAACAGCGCTCTTCCTCCTTAAAGGGGTATTCCCATCTCAAAAATGTAGTCTGTATAGTTAGATATAGTCATACCAGTATTATTACTAATAGAATGTATTCATATAAAATGTACCGTTTAGAAGACTTTCCTATTTGTATATCCTTGTCTCACACACATCAGTCAGGCCGTTGCCCCTAGTTACGGCCACCGCGACCATGTAGTTGTGGTGGCCGGCTTGCTCTTGTTCAAACCCACTCTGAGGTAACTGCTGTATTGTGAACGCATATTGCATGAGCTTTCCGAGACACTTCTTAGGGTTGTAGCATTTTTGTCTGCGCTTCCAAAACACAGAGAAACGGATCCTGTTCCAAGATCAATTCATCTCTATGGAGCAGGATCCGTTTATAAAGTCTGCATTTTGGACAGATCCTGACCATTGCATTTTGGACTGGTAGCATCCAAAACGCAGATGTAAAAGTACCCTAAGATGTGTCTCCACATGCTCATACAATGTGCGTTCATGAGACAGAAGTTACCTCAGAGCGGGTTTGAAAAGGAGCAAGCCTTCTACCACTACTACATGGCCGCAGGTGGTCGTAACTAGGGGCAACGGCCTGACTGATGTGTGTGGAACAATGGATATACAAATAGGCAAATCATCTAAATGGTACATTTTATATAAATATATTCTATTAGTAATAATATTGGTATGGCTATATCTAACTATACAAACTACATTTGTGAGATGGGAATACCCCTTTAACTGTGAACCCTCCATAGTGACCTGCCCCCTCATCAGTGATTTATAACAGTGAAGAAAAAGTCATTATGGAAACCTGATGTAAAACTATGTGTATGTCAGTGAGGAGAAGACAAAAGGCCCTGCAAGCTTATTTAGCCAATAAGGGTCATGTGACCATGTGTATGGCAGTTAGAATATGAGTAAAAGACCTGTGAGCTTTCATTGGCTAATATGGGTCATGTAATTTAGCATATTTACATTGTTTGGGAATATCTCAAGAATGGTATGTCCTAGAGAGATGAGACCTTTACAAAACCTTCCTAGACAAATGTACCTGTGTGTCAATGTGGAGCAGATTAGTCCAGTTCTTTGGCCATGCATAAAGAACACACAACAGGCAGAAATTCATATATATATATATATATATATATATATATATATATAGAGTTTGTTGTGGGTTGGAATTTTTTTTTGGACTGATAGGTAGGCTTGGCAGGGGGTCTGACCAGTCCACACCTTTACTCCAGTGCAGCTAATCCCATGACCTAAGGAGACTTCAGGTGTGGCTACTGGGGTCGTGGTGGCTGTTTGACCCTGAGGCTGTGTAAAGCCTGATTTGTACGCTAAAGACGTTGGTGTTAGCGCCCAGACGGGCAGGTGTTTATTTGATATTTTGTTTTATACATTATGTGCTGTGGCTTCACCAAAGTGACAGATAACTTGGATCCCTTTATTGTGTGGTGCTGAATGATGCATAGAGCACTGGTTGACCTTTAACCCCCCCAAAGTTTGAAATTCTTTCATTACCAACCCCACCACAAGTACACAATCCCTAATATATATAGTGAGCAGTGAGATAGTTATCCTTTCTTGCAGTAGCAATATTTTTGTGCATTGTATTATACTGGCAGAGTAAATATTTCTTCTTAGCTTATCAAGACTACTGGCTGAAAAATCTTAAACAATGACAGCCATTTCTATGAGTTTGTAAGTAATTGTCATTCCCTTTCCCCTTTTCACTTAGCAAGTCATTAATAATGCATCATTCAGTGTTGGAGAACTAAACACACAGAAAGAAAATCTTCTCCAAGGCTAGGAAAGCAAATCTGTGCTCCTTCTAAAAACCTTCTAATAATAAATGGAAAGGTATTAATACTTATTTTTAAGGTTTTGTTTCTTCTGCGGATCAAAGGTCAACATGCTCAACATTTCAGTGAAATCACCCAATACTGCTGAGATTAACTGAACTGCAATGATTATGGTGATCTATTGTAGCAAAATACAATTATGTGGTCTCTAAAAGTTAGGATTATGCCAATAGTAAAATGTGTATATTCCTTTTGCCATTTTTTCAATGTTTCCATTTGCATCCTTTAGTATAATCCTTTTAACATGCCCTTTATTTGCCTACACATTAGAAGCATAAGCTAAACATATAATCATATCTGCCCTCTACTGGTGGTTTTGGGGAACATCTCTTTTCTGATAAGAGAAGATGATGTTACGTAGTAGGCAGGTCACACACAGTGTTTATAAGAGCAACGGGGACAGAAATACATTTTAATTCATCAGTTGCAATGACTTCTACAATTACTACAAAGTTGTGAATTCTCATTGCGTGAAACTATAAGCTTGCACTTCTACTGTATTATGTATATCTTTGAATAGATACATCAAAGAAGGCATCATATACAGTTACCTAACGATATTTTCTTAGACTTGTCATGCAAAATGCAAATACAGCTCTGCAATTAATCCAGCTATGCAGTGCCTTCAATTAAGTGACCACAAAGTTATGTAACATACTGTGAGTAGTATAAGAAAGATATATTCGCTCTAACTACTGTCGAAGAGGCAGAGGTTGAAGATCCAGGGCCACAATACAGAATTTGTAACAGGGCCCTATGCCTACCATGTGTCATTTATGAAACTGGAGCTGTACGAATTACACAAAGTGTATAAATAAACTTTAAAGTGACAGTAATAATTCTCTATAAAGGGCTCATATCCATGTTACATCACTGTGAGGAGAAAAGGACAGAAAGGTGATCTGATCCTCTCTGAAACAGATAATCAATATTAGCCTAACCTAGAGCTATCATTTATTATACAACTCTACTGAGTGTGATGAGAATCATAGCAGCTTATAATACAGGCCAGTCAATTCCTGGGCACTAGAATCCTTTAGAAAGTGTTAAAAACTAAGAACATGGCTCTGTAATTCAATTATTTCTTTTTTAAATTACTCATATATGAAAAACTGAGGCCTTTGAGAAGACAGAGATAGTGCAGCATGTTCTCAGATTCTCTTCATACCAGTTTTTTTTACCAAATGTTTAATGTATACCTTATTAGTTTAGTAAAACATACACAATACAAATTGATTGATTTATTAACATGTTTTGTTGTTCAAACATGGTCGATTTATGATGTCTCAGGATATCTCAAGCTAAGAGGAAAGGAAGGAAACATCTGTATGGATATGTTCTTCATTACCTCTCCTCTTGTCTGGGCATCACCTGATACCTGTGTCACAAGATGACCAGCTCTAAAAATAAATAAATAAATAAATAAATAAATAAACAAAACATAATTTTACAATATTTTGTCACAAGTCTATGGGCAGCAACCCAGTGAGTTGCAGTCTGAGTTTGCTAACATGTTATGATATTGCATTGAATTTTTCCTTAAATGGGTTGTTCCATGATATATAAAATGAAAATCAGACATCATATAGTACATGAAAATCTCTTTCTAACAAATCTAGAACCAATCCTGTAAATCACATGGACACAGCTCAGAGGGCGTGTCCTTTTTGCTGCAGTTCTCTCCCAGTAACTGCCACAGCTTCTAACAGAATGTATGGCTGGTGGCAGTTGAAGATTTAAACTGAGCATGTTTGATCAGCTCAGTGAGCAGGACAAAAAAATAAGGAAAAGAACAAACAGCAGGTGGCGCTATACAGATACATTTTATTGAATATCTCACTGGCTATACTGTAAAACAGAAAAAGAGAGAGGCAGCTCCCCATGTGCGGTATCAATGAGTACTTATTAGGGTAAGGAAAGTGGAAATGCGCTTTGTTGAGCTTCGCTGGTTATTATAACCAACCAGCCAGGCGGATGAGTAAAAGGTGTTCCTTAGACTGCAGCCACGATCCTCACACTCACACTAGGCTAGATTTTCCTTGTGTGTCGGTAGATACAGGAAGAAGAAATGCTGGATTGTCAGGATGGCGCTGTCACTGGAGGATTTTTAAATGATCAGGCTCACGAAGATGAAGGCAATCGTGTTTATTTTGTCAACATGTTTCGGGGGATTATACCCCCTTTGTCAGGACAATATAAAACAACTAGCTATACTAAAATTTTAATTACATGCAATTACAAAAGTATTCAGGTCCAGGTGCTGGTTTGAAAAATGTAAAATGTTTCATGACAAACCCCAGTAGCTAAGGTAACCGTGGAAAAACATCTGTACTTCTATCAGGCCTAGTGCTATACCTGAGGGGGCAGTGTATGACACAATGATTCTAATTATAACCCCATCATGTCCTTCATTAGCTAAAACATTGCAACATTTTTGCACAGGGTGATTAAGGTGCTTCTGTCATCAGGTTAAACTCATCCAACACAAAGTCCCACTGCTGGGATCCTCAGCTATATTCTGTAAGTTAAAGGTAGCCATCCACTTTCAATAGCTGTCAGTGAAATTGACTGTTCCTAATGACCTTAGGGTATGTTCAGACAGTGGATTTTGGGTGCAGCTTTCAGTGCGGATTCTGTCCTGAAAACTGTGCCAAATCTGTTCAGAAACTGCCTCCCATTATTATTAATAGGATGTGGCCAAGGATTTTTGCCCCCTGGTTTTCAAGACTGCACCAAGAATTCAAAAGTCCATACCTGCCACTGTTACCACACAAAGCCACACAAACACGAGAGAGATTCAAACCTAGTGGTCAGATTTAAACCTAGGACCCTAGGTGCTGACAACTGAGCCACAATGCTCCTGCCTCTAGCTTTGTTAGAAAGAAACGCATGTAGTCATGTACTATATGATGTCTAATTTTCATTTTTTACATTAATTATGGGACAAAACTTTTAAAGGGGTCGGCAACTTTTTTCTGTAGCTCACTGTATAATAGTCACTTCTGCTCAGTGGCATACATAGAGAAGTAAGAGCCCCACAGCAAGGCTCCCCACACAGGACAGAAGGGTTTCCTTCAAAACCCCTTTCAATGACCCTTGGACCATTTTTCCACTGCCTCATCTGCTAAAAGTTGTTCCTTTAGAGGGTAGAGTCCTGACCAAGTTTTCACCTCCAGTAGAAGAGGAGATAATCCCAACTAATACTGATCAACTAATCAACTTCCATCCATATTCTGTTTTTTCAGCAATTTTCTTCCTCGCTGTTGCTCCTGTAAACAGGTGGCTGTGATGTGTTTTGCCACCGTTTCCCTTACATCTGATGTCATTGTATGGCTGTGTTGCCTTCCCCACCCGTCCATCCAGCGTTAAGCCCTCCTGTCCTTTCTTCTACTGTGCAGGCTCGACAAGAGTGAGCGGCGCCAGCACAGAGTAAACATTTTTACTTACCTCCAGTGTTCCATCCTATGTCCTTGTGCACAGCTGACAAGTGAAGCATCCAGAGCATGCACACTGTGCAAGCCCTCATTCATCCAGGCACTGAGTGCTTGTTGTGGTGCCTGCCCATTACCCCTGATGAAGCCAGATTACTGGTGAAACATGTTGGTGGGACAGCTGGTTTTATCTATCAAGCGCTCAGTTTTTATGCAATTACTATCGTCAGTGAATATAACTGACTACTTGGTATTTGTCAACTGGAGAACAGTAGGACTAAACTCGAAAGTGCACGATACTTAGTCCTTCAGCCATACACAGTCAGTGCTTATATGCAATGGTGCTAGCAATTTTTAATTTTGAGTTGCTCACATTGCTCTCTGATTTTTTGATATACTAACAAAGGTTCATTTTTAGGGTTCATTCACTTTTTGAGATATCTGGGGCAAGTTTGGTAGTTGCTTAGGGTGGAGATTATTTGATATTTACATATTCATTTACCTATGCCCAGATAGGGTCTTGTCTTTATTGCCATAGAAGAAAGGACAGGAGAGTGCAATGCTCGGTGGGCAGGTGGGGGAGGCAATATAATGACTTTAGATGTAATGACACTCCACAGCCACTGGTTACAGAAGCAACAGGAAGGAAGAATTGCAGCAACGGTGACTATCATACAGTAAGTTACAGAAAAACCTTGCAGATTGGCAATCCCTTTAATATGATATTTGAAAACCCCCTTAAGGAACAACTGAGGCCATGACTTCACGTTCTTTAAAACCAGCCATTCAGTAAAAAGAATTAACACCTCAAAGTAAATGCAATCTTACCGACTGTGAAAGTTAAAAAGAATCAGTCTTCCCAGGATGAACCATTAACTCTTCCTCTTTTAGATTGTTCCGTTTATAGAATTGCACTTACTTCCCATAGACAAGTGAAAAGTTATTAAAGCATGAATCAAAAAATATCTACAAAAACAGAGCTTGGAAGCAATTAGTTTGCAATTATGAAGGAAAGAAGGCCTGGGTGTGTTTCTGCAATTTTGCCGTCCTAATTTAGTTTTAATTATAGTAAACAATTCTATGATTATAATTATACCAATGATACTATGTAACAAAACAAATCCCGACGAACATTAACACTTGACAAGCTAAAAATATTTCAGGCATGTTATGTATTTGATGATTGGATTCCCATATTCTCTCAGGAAAATCTGTTGTTAACTATTTATTTTTTAATCTGTTAAAATTTAAAAGAGGATCAGTCTCATCTCCAGACATATCTGTTTTAGAAACTACTTGCATCCCTCTTGTAATAATTTTGGAGCATCTATTCTTATCACTGTATGTTGTGCTATTCCTTTATTATTCCTTTTAAAAGTTATGAATAAATTACTAGCAGTTTGCAATGGAGGTCCAGAAGCGTGTTACCAGTTGAGGGTGTGTCCTTGCACAGTTTGATACTATCCAATTATTGCTGCCAGTGTCAAACTGTTCCGAGACACAAGCTTGCCTGTTAACACCCATCGGGACCTTCATTGCAAACTGCTAGCAATTCATTCATAACTTGTCGCAGGAATGGCACATCATAGAGTCATAACAATAGACGCTCCAGAATTGTTATTACACGGGGAATGTAAAGAGTCAAGAGAGGTCCTTTACAGGAAATCTGCCACTTGACAGAACTTTTTAAACCAGGGAGTTTATAACATTGCATCAGAAAACTGAGCTTGGGGACTGTAGTGGCATCTCTTTGTTCAATGATAAGTCAATGAGGATGCATCTATGCATACAACTGGTCACTCGTGTTGTGATATCTCATTATTATAGTCCAGGATAACAAAACCATTAAAGGGGTTGTCCCACCAAAATTTTTTTGCAGTTTTCAAACCAGCACATGGATCTGAATAGTTATGTAATTGCATGAAATTAAAAATTTTGCATAACCACTGAGTTAAATCAATAAAATGTATCTGTATAGCGCCACCTGCTGTTTGTTTTCTTTTCTTATTTCTTTGATCTGCTCACTGAGAAGGCCGCACATGCTCAGTTTTATCTTTCAACTGCCCCCTGAGCTGTGATAGGGAGAGCTGAGACACGCCCACTTAGAACAGACACTCCCATTTAGCTGCCAGCTTGGTATAAATCAAGCAGAGCAAATAATGTAGTGATCTTTGGATTCATGTGAGGTACAGGGCTGGTTCTAGCTTTGTTAGAAAGAGATTGTCATGTCCTACATGATGTCTAATTTTGATTGTTTTTACATTAGTCATGGGATAACCCCATTAAGAACAGAAACCAAGATGTCTATTTTAATTTTTGAAATTAGTGAATTAGTGGAGTCTCAATATAGAGTTCCCTACCAATATTATCCTCATCAGATCATACTTATAGTGTATATATCTCATGACAGCTGGATTTTAAGTATAGACAGGGTGCCCGGCCATTCCACTCCATTGCGTCTTCTGCTCTTGGCACATTAACTGTAGTTTTTTACCTAGAGACACTAAGTTTGTCCCTTCTAAGAGACGGCTGGAAAACAATTGTCCTATCTGATCTAAATAGCTTTAAGGTTGCAAAACTACAAAAGGAAAAGCGAGAATCAGTTCAAACACGAGAAGATATTAAGGCAATAAGCTCCCTCACAGGAGAGAAAGTAATGGACTCTGCCTACCTAGATTTAAGCAGAATGCAGCCATGTGCTGTTTCCCCTTGCCCTATGCGATTGTATTGTGCCAATACAAATTGACTTTATAGTGCTAAATGTAAACCCTCGCTCCTTCTGTTTATTTCCTAGCGTAATGTTTAGAGCCCGGTAATAAACACGTTTGTCTCTCTGCTTCAATGTGTTTATAGTGAAAGTGATACAGCGGTAGAGTCGCATGAGATAGGATGGCGGTTCATTGTCTTAAGAAATCGCTTTTAACAAAGTAGACAAAAATACTTTGAGTATTGCACGCAGATAGTTATATGGGATAGATATGGGATAGGTATGAGCTAGATATGGGATATATATGGGATAGATATGAAATAGATATGAGAGATATGTGATATATATGGGATAGAGGCTATAAAAGATAAAGCTGTAAGCATCCCACATCAGATGAACAAAGATACACTATCTGTGCATGCTTCACATGCATAGGAATTACTGTGCATGCCACGTTGCACTTTTGCAACTTTTTTTTACATGCACTTTTAGAGATGAGCGAATCTATTCTCCTCTTCATAGATTCAATACGAATCTTGGACATTTTTTACACCAAAGTGAATCCGAATATTTTCCGATTCGCTTTGGAAGATTTGTCTAAAATCTTTGTGCGCTAACGCTACGTACGCATTATATCATTTGTACGCTAATGCTACGCATCTGAGAATTTGTACGCTAATGCGTACCTATTCAGTTAAGTAGCGTACTTTTACTGTATATTTGTTCTTTGTGCGAGCCTAGACAATAATACGCAAAAGCTTTGTACGCTCTTTGTACGCTCAGGCGTAAGTATTCAAGGGAATGTTCGCAGGACAAGACAGAATAACGAATGATTTGTACGCAGCTTCGACCGAATAGCTTTGTATTCTGCCAAATCTTTTAAAAAGTTTGGATGATTCGCTCATCTCTAATAGCTTTTTTAGTAAGGTCCGTGGATTGCTCAGCAGCATAAACTGCACACCCCTGCATTATTCTGCACCATGGACAGTAGGGTGTAATGCAGTACCAAGGACAACTCAGTTCTCTTTTAAGCACAATGACCTGCCCTATATCATGGACAGCCCAAATATTATGTTATTCAGCACTATGGACAACTATGCCATTCCACTCTTTGAGCGGTTCTATACTGCTCTATGCCAGTGATTTTCAACCAGTGTGCCTCCAGCTGTTGCAAAACTACAACTCCCACCATGCCCTTCTGTAGGCTGATAGCTGTAGGCTGCCTGGGCATGATGGGAGTTGTAGTTTTGCAACAGCTGGAGGCACACTGGTTGAAAATCACTGCTCTATGCCATGGACAGCTCAGTGCTGTCTTTCAGCACCATGGACAAGTCAGTACTGTTATCCAGCACCATGGGAAGCTCAGTACTGTTGCTCAGCATCATGGACAGTCACATGTTATACATGTGTCCTTCATTACCTGATTTCACCTACCAAGGGTTTCAAGGGAATCTGTCACCAGGATAATCGCTATTGAAGTAAAGCCATAGACTAATAGCACTTAGTACCTTATTTCCAGATGTGCCTTTGTTCCAGCAATAGGTGTTTTCTATCTTCTGAAAATCCAGTTTATTTGGTATGCAAATGCACCAGTAAGGTGCCCGGAGGGGCGTCACACTGGCAGGAAAGAGCCCAGGTACGCCTCCTGCTTGTGCCCAAACCCGTCCTCATGCTGGGATCAGGGAAAAGGGGGCAGAGTTATGGCTTGAATGTGATGTAGGGGGCGTGCCTGGGCTCCTTCCTGCAAGAATGACGTCTCTCCGGGCACTTTACTGCCTCATTTGCATACCAAATAAATGGATTTTCAGAAGACAGAAAACACCTATTGCTGGAACAAAGGCACATCTGGGAAAAAGGTAATAAGTGCTATTGGGCCATGGCTTTACTTCAATAGCGATTATCCTGGTAACACAAAAAAAACAAAAAAACTCAGTTTTGTGATACATGAGATGTCAATTTTACATATGTCTAGAGGTGGTGACCCAGTGGTTGTGTTATGAACTGTATCCTGCATGCTAACATGTTGTCATATTGTGTTAAATTTGTTTAATGACGTCTTTTACCACATAAGAGAGGACACATCCGTATTTTACATGTTTTCTCTTTAATTGTGTAGTGAGGAGATCTCATCCTTGTTTTAAGTTTCTATCTTGATTTTCCAATGTAGTGACCTCCACTAGGACATGTCCAGAATCATCTGGTGCTCAGCGTCATGCTATATATGACTAGATGCAATATCCTGAAGAAATACTGTTTGTAAACTCCATTCAGGGATTCCTTTTCCTTTTGGACAAAAGTTTATTTACAAATATATTTCCCAAGTAACATTGTCTGTACTACAGCAGATACATAGAATCAGATAAAAGTCTTTGCAGGTAAAGCGAAAAGACTGAAAAAGTAACAACTGCTACTCTACATGACATGTTCTGTGTACAGCTGAGTGGTCCCTTAAGGACACCCACCCATTTTAATTAAGCTAAATGGCAGCTCCACTCTAGAGAGTGCAATCATTATCCTCCATTTTCAATTGGTCAATGCTTGTATGCAAAAAATATATGAAAAAGTATTTGACGGCTTCTGCCGATCCTCATAATACACACCTCAGCTGCTGCAGAACCTCATAATACACACCTCAGCTGCTACATGCTTCCACTATTACAGAAGTGACGAGCGAATTAATTCACACCAATTGATTTGTCTCTACATCTGCGAGGGGGTGTCCCCAAAGCTGAGGACTCTCTCTCTCTCTGTAGCTTCATTGACAGGGCTGGAAGTGCTACTTCTGCTAGGCGCATGAATAGTCCCGGCTCCAGAGGTAGTAGCTCTGCACTTGCACCGTCCTGTCCAGCCCTGTCAATCAGGCAGCAGGATCGTATCCTCGGCTTCTGGGACACCCTCTTGTGGGTGTAGAACTTCATTCATATGAATCTGTTTGCTCATCACTAACATTAAATTTATTTTAATAGTGGACAGGCATATCTGCATTACTCTTTGAATAGAGGTTCTGCATCAGCTGAGATATATATTGTAAGGAATGGGGTACCCACTAATAGTCTTGTGGTCTTGTGCTTTAAAATAGTCAACCATAGGAGGGCATCATGGCATATATAACATAGACAACTGCCTGTCCTAATGGCATACAGCCTATTTAGTATTCAGCAAATAGATTGGTTTGTACTTGTTAGTGTAGTGGTGAGTTAAATTACTTTCACAGGTAATGCCCAGCCAATTAACTTTGTCTTGACCCTTGGTCCTGTCATTTATTAATAAGCATCTACACTGAGACCCATCAAGGCATTCCACAAACATATCCAGATATTTCTTGCGTGGTGATTGCTCCTGCTATTACTGGAGCATCAGACCCAATCGCATCTGTCTCTGTATCATGGGAAACGAGTGACTGTAATTTATAGCCACACATCAGTGCTTGAAAAATATGATCCTGCCTCTTACTGTAATTCATATCTTTACACCAGCAATGAAAAATTCACTCCTATGTTCAGTTAGTGCGTAAGATGACGCCGATGAGGCTTGTCAACTTTCCTTGAAACTAATGAGCACATCTTGTTTCCAAGTCCTTCACTGCATACGGTATTTTTTCATAGAAACTAATAGAGGCCGGGGTAATATTAGCCATGGACTTGTGGTATCCATATTGCATTTTTTGTGATGTAATCTATACACCGCATGTGGCCACAACATGCTCTTTACTCACACTCGTGTGCGCATAGCTGTACAAAAGATTTGGGATAAGGACTTCAATTTCTCATTAGAGATGAGCGAAGTGGAATGCAATCTGAATTTCAGGATAAATTCGATTTGACGCAAAGCCAAATTTCCTTGTGCTTTTTGGTAGTGAATTGATTTAACCTGAAATAGTGTAAAAACAAAAAAAAATCAAACTTACCTCCTCCATCTGCACGCGATGGGCCGGCCGCCGCCATCTTGATTGAAGATTTCGGCCAAAATCCCATGCGTGGTGACCTATGACATCACCAAGCTGGCCGGCGTGATGACTTCATGTCGGGTCCCACAAGATTTAGTGTAAGATCTTCAAGCAAGATGGCAGCGGCCGGTCTATTGCGAGCAAATGGAGACTGTAAGTATGATTTAATTATTTTTATGTTAATATTACACTCTATTATTACTCTCAGATGCCGCAATCGCAGCTCCCTGTCATTGCACCTGCTACTTACAAAAAATGCACTTCGTGACTAATTTGTAACAAAGCAAATTTTTTGTAAAATTTGGCAAAGCAGCCAAATTGAATTTTCCAAAACTTCGCTCATCTCTATTTCCCATGAAACAAATTCAATGCCTCTGGGTGACATGCTAACAAAACCCTTGACAGGCTGCAATTCACATAATAGCAGCCAGGTGGCTACACATAGACTTACAGTATATGGTATAGATGCCTCACGACACAGTCCACCCTTAACTTTTCGTGAATTTGGTTGACAGGCTGCAATTCACATCACAGCCACTGGGTGGCCACATATAGACTTTTAAGGAATAGACATCCCGTGACACAGTATCATAAAATTGTGTTTAAAAAAAAAATACATCTCAAGATATCTGGAGATATACACAGTCAAGACTAAAGATAATGAAGGATACATCTGTATCTATCTATGTTTTAGCGAAGGCCTCAATAACATAACCATATGTATTTTGCCGCAATGCAAATTGCAAGTATGAAAAATATGGATAATGTCTGTGTTGCATCTGCATTTTTTGCAGACCTACTGACTTCAAAGGGTCGTGGTTCGTATTTTGTAGCTAATTATAGGACAAGTATCATTACAGATGCAGAAAGCACATGGCTCACTGGGTCAACAAAAATATGCAGATGGCACACGAACTGCCTTCATATATTTTGTGGATCCATGGTTTGCGGACTGCAAAACGGACACGGTCATGTGCATGAAGCCTAGCAAGAGTTATATGATGGTTGGGGTATTTCGGAAAACAGGACATACTGTAAGAAATTCCAGACACCAAAAAAAATTATCCTTCTGTGTGTATGACAAACTTTACATTCCCAAGTTATATCATTAAGAAAAAGAGGTAATAGGTGCACTCACTTCAATCCAAGGTGGATGCACAGGCAGTGCAAGAAACAAGGCACTAGTCCATACGAAAAGAGTTCACAGAACAATGTTTCCAAAGGTAAAAATTAAGCCTTTATTGTTCCAAGACCTAAAATCCATAGTAGCAAAAAGTTTACGCGTTTCCGGTCAAACAGTGACCCTTTATCGTGACATGCGTCGTTGTTGGACCCGAAATGCGCAGATTTTTGCTACTTTGGATTTTAAGTCTGGGAACAATAAAGGCTGAATTTTTAACTTTGGAAGCTGGGCTCTTTGAACTCTTTTCAGCAAGTTATATCATGGGACTGTTCCTCTAATTGGAGGCTGATTTAATGTATGTTATACACAGCCTATAGGACATACATGCATTTTATTCTGAAGATAGATCATTAGCAGGTCCAACATTATGTTGTGCTCTGTGCGTGGGCTTCCTGAGGCGGTGCAGCTTGACTGTCCATGTAGCAACACTCTAAACGTCAAGCGGAAATACAATTTTCTGTGTCCAGCTCATTAATTCTGCATGCTCATGACAGAATTAACCTTGGCAGGAACAGTAGAGGAGAAAGTAATTCTACCCTTAAAAATCTGCTGATTAAAGCTGGTTTTGGGATTTCGATTTCACTTAATGTCTTGGCTGAGAGCCCAACCCAGCATTAACATAGCCCCAGCCACACAGAAGCTTTTTCCACATATTCCAGCTCTCCAATAATATATAACCCCACCCTCTCCCCATCTAAATGAGAATTCATTAGAAGGAGTCTGTTGGTGAAGTGTTTTAACCATGTTTTATACCTGGGAGGAGGGGGAAGGAGAGTCATTTAATGTGCATTGATCACCGTGACAGGTTACAGGAAATGATATAGGCATAACTAAGTGCTGCTATCGGGATGAATATGAAGGGATCCCGGGTGCTTGACAGTAGAGTGCCTTCATTCTAGATTGAGAGCATGACATGAGATTCAGCATAGCGTGGTAGATAGATAACAGGCTGCTCGCTAGAGAAAAATGCCAGGACTAACACACAGAATATATTGCATTTTTAAAAGAATTTAATGGCAATGCTCGAAATGGAATGATGATATTATTTTTGCTGGAACAATCTGGCGACTCCCGACAGAATATATAAGTCTTCAATATAATATAGGTCGAAAAACCGATGCATTTCAGTGATGTATTTCTTGACTACAAGTCAGCTGGGTTCACCTCTTTTGGAGTCCTTTGTGCAGTCCTATTCTGTCCTGGTGCTTCCCTTATGGGTTCTATGCAACCACCGTGTTCCAATAGTAGATGAGTATTTTATGCATTGTTTAAGCTCCTACATCTGTTAGAGCAGGGATGCCCAACATGCGGCCTTCCAGCTGTTGCAAAACTACAACTCCCATCATGCCTAGACAGCTGAAAGCTAATAGATCATGCTGGGAGTTGTAGTTGTGCAACAGCTGGAGGGCCGCATGCGTTATTATTTTCCGGTATTGAGATCTATCATAGGGTCTCAATACCGGAAAAAACGCTTCCGTTTTGTCCCCATTCATTGTCAATGGGGACAAAACGTAACTGAACAGAACAGAGTGCTCCAAAATGCATTCTGTTCTTATACCGGAGAGCAAACTGCAGCATGCTGCAGTTTGCTTTCCGTCCTGGGATGCAGAGCAAGACAGATCCATTATGATCCACAACGCAAGTCAATGGGGACGGATCTCTGACACAATCTGACACAATAGAAAACAGATCCATCCCCCATTGACTTTCAATGGAGTTCATGATGGATCCATCTCAGCTAGGTTAAAGTTAATACAACCGGATCTGTTCATAACAGAAGTAGACGGTTGTATTATAACCCTGACGGATGCAGCAAAAACGCTAATGTGAAAGTAGCTTTTAGAGGATTCACATTGATTTCAGCAAGGGCTCTATGGGGTTAGAAGTGATTAAAAGAAACCATATATTTTGTCAAAAAATACATAAGTGATTATCCTCGGCTTTGTTTCCTTGGTTCCCTCCGTTCTTTTATAATGAAATGTCTAATCCCATCACTATATCGTTACGGTGATGGGCGGCAAACAGGGATCAATGGAACTTGCATCTTTAAAATTGGCCCATATAGCCTTTTCTGAAAGTCCTGCCATGTTCCTGTTAATGAAAATCACAGAGGTTTTTTCCTTTTTTATGCCTGTTGGCTCAGTGGTTGGCACCGGTGCCTTGCAGCGCTGAAGTCCTGGACTTGAATCTGACCAAGGACGACATATGCATGGAGTTTGTATGTTATCCTTGTTTTTTTGTGGCTTTACTTTGGGAACTCTAGTTTCCTCCCACACTCCAAAAACATTCAGATAGATTAACTTGAAATTTAGATTCTGTGCCATAATAGGGACAGGAACCGATACGAGTACAGAGCTGCAGAATGTGTTGGCGCTATATACATGAATAAAATATTAATAATAAAAAGTAGAGATGAGTCAAGTTCTTCAAAATTCGATTTGGCTACTTCACCAAATTTTACAAAAACAATTGTAATTCGTCACGAAGTGCATTTTTTGTAAGTCGCAGATGCAATGACAAGGAGAGATAATTGTGCTGCCCACATCATTGAACCTCTCAGATGCTGCGTTCAACACTGATCACGGCATCTGAGATCAATATTATAGCATTTTAGGGGTTGCTCGTAAAAAAAATTGTACTTATCTCATCCATTTGAGCACCAAGAGGCTGCCGAGGCCATCTTGCTTAAAGGTCCAATGCAAAATCTCACGCAATGCGTCACATCAACAACACATGAGATTTCATGCTGGATCTTCAAGCAAGGTGGCCTCTTTGAGCTCAAATGGATAAAGTATATGATTTTTTTTATTTTTACCAGCACAAGGGAATTTGGCTTTGTGGCAAATCAAATATTTCCTGAATTTCGTTAACTTCAATTTTTACACTAATAATAATTACTATTTAATTGTTCTATAAACATTGATACAACCAGACATACCTGCATGACTAATATAGGTGAAAATAGCTATATGTCCGATCGGGAAAATGGTCAATGTAACTTGTATCAGCAGCATTATCTACATCAGGCATGATCAACCTGCAGCCCTCCAGCTGTTGCAAAACTGCAATTCCCAGCATGCCCTAATAGCTGGAGGCTGTCCATAAAAGCTGGGACTTGCAACAGCTGGAGGGCCGCAAGTTAGGCATCCCTGAGCTACATCTATCATTAATGCTTCACCAAATGCTTCTAGGTAAAAAATTTCCATTGTGAGGAAACCTCTCCTTGCTTTCTCCCTCTTCTTCCTTCACCATTGATTGCATGCAACACGTGCTAAGTATCCTGCTTATAGTGAAATGACGTTGCGAGTCAGACCCATTGGTTTCTATGACAACAATCAATAGACTTTTTGTCACTAATACTATGGGAGGAAGCTCAGTTTCAGTTCTATTTTGAGCTACTATGAGAATAACTGTGAACATTTCTCTTGCGGGTGACTGGAAAGGACATCAGGTCATAATACTGTATATTAGATGTGCTCCTTCATTGATATTAATTTAGATATATGCAGATATGTATCACTGAATTCTGACAATAATTAAATCTTTTCATTGGATTGGTTTGGTAGAAAGAAGTCAATAAGGTCCAGCCAGGGTTGTCACTTAGCATTAATGGAGTCTTAAAAGGCAAATGTGCCTGGCAACCATTCCTTGCGATCCACTCCATTTTACTCATCCTAGTGCATGGATGGCCAACCTGTAGCTCTCAAGCTGTTGCTTGTCCAGGCAGCTATCAGCCTACAGCAGGGCATGGTGGGAGTTGTAGTTTTACAATAGCTGGAGGCCCACATGTTGGCCATCACTGTTTTAGGGCAACATATCATTGACACTACTGCATTCCACTTGTATTTGTGGCAAACATATCTTTCTCGAAGCACACTCTGTTAAAGTGCCATTGGGGTGCATATTTTATATTCCGAGCCCTAACGAGTATGGGGACTACCCGAGGTGCCTGCACTCTGTGTATAATGCTTCAGAACAGGTGCTATATCAATAAAGGGGAACACAACTTAATATATCTCTTTAAAACGATACTTAATTGGAATGGAGGTCATTTGCTTTAAATGAGTTATGCCATAAACAGCATTTATCACATATCCACAGGATAGATGATGATTGTCAGATCACTGGGACCCCCAGCCATTCTTAATGAGGGTCTGCTTGAGGGAGTGCTTTGTTTTATAGGGGTTGTGCCATGAAAAATACGTAATCTACAATTTTCAAACCAGCACCTGGATCTGAATACTTTTCTAATTGCATGTAATTAAAATTTAGTATAGCCACTGAGTTATTCAATAAAATGTATCTGTATAGCACCACCTGCTGTTTGTTATTTGTGTTATTTCTCCACCCACCTCACTGAGGAGGTTGCACGTGCTCAGTTTAAATCTTCAACCACCACCATCCATATATTCTGTTAGAAGCTGTGACATTCACTGGGAGAGAGCTGCATTTGAAAGGACATGCCCCTTGGGAAAGATTGTCATGTGCTATAGGATGACTGATTTTCCTTTTTTTAAATCAACCATGGGATAACCCCTTTAATATAGCGTTAGTTTGCAGGTTGGTCATCCACTTCATTCACTTCTATGGTACTAATGTAGACAGCACTCTGCAGGGCCTACAGACATGAATGGAGTGGTAAACTGGCATGTGCTCTACAGCTCCATTCAGACAGGGCTCTTAGAGACTTCCAGACCTCAGAATCACAGGGTCTAAGCAGTTGGGACCCCAAAGACTTGACATTTATTAGCCATCCTGTGGATAGATGATAAACGCTGTTTGTTGGATAACCTTTTTAAATTGTTTTCCCATTAGGTCCCAATGAGGCCAAAGTAGGGCACCTTTGCTCCTACCCGAATGATCTTTTTTTTTTATATATGTGTCTCCATCTGCAACTTCCTGAAGTTACGAGGTTGTCCTGATGGGCAAAACCTCTTTATAGCTTGACCTAAAGATGTCCTATCTTTTGAGATTATCTCACATCATCCAAGGAAAATAGCATAGCAATTAATTGGAAGGGCATAAGATGAAGGCAGTTATTTTTGTAAGCTGACCGTCTAAGACTGCAGCTAGTGAACCCGCGTGGAAAATCCTATAAGGTATAACTAGACACTGGAGGGCAGAAAACACGTATTTCAGTTTCAGCTGACCCACATGTGACTCTCAAAGTACCTCAATGATTACACAGATTCTCAGCGCTATAAAAGGCAACTTTCTTGTGACTATGAATATGAAATCTAATGAAAAACCTGCACCTTTTAAAGAATCGTAAGTTTAAAAAGAAGATGCATCTGTTTTAGTACTGCACCTAGTGTAATAAAGCTTGTTAATGGTGAGTAAGGGGTGCAATTTTCCCACTTATTCACTCTACCGATCTTCATCCCCTGCATTTAATTTTACTACAATGTTCATTTAGGAGTTAGTGTTAATGCAGTGCTGTCTCGGGATGTCTTTATGCAAATTGGACATCGCAAATCAGTGTTGAAAGGATTCATGTTAAATAATGTCCCTGGCTGCGGTGGTCATAGTAATTCTTCCATATAATACCGTGAAAGTATATTATCACGGACAACTGCAGAGGAAGTGTTAGCAGAGGCCTTATAAGACTTGAATTATACTAAAGTGGAAGAATTTCTCTGATATTCAGTGAAGTAGCTTTGGCTAGGGCACCATCAATACATATGTCACATATTCACCTGGACAGCACCACTCTTGTCCATTGGCTTTGTCAGGCCTGGTAATACCAGACACAACCTAGAGACAAAAGTGAGAAATCTAGTAAAATAGCTCAAAATTCAAACTCCACACAAAAACTGGAAAATTGGTTTTCAACCAAAACATCTGAACATGAACTTATCATCAAAGTTTTATTTATGGAATTACGGAAACCTCCCACTGTTCTCTATTAAGCTGCAACTGAGTGAGTGCCAACAGAGCAATGCCAATTAGAAGTAAGCATAGGAAATGCTAACAATTGTATCATACAATCCCAAAAATGAGTAATGTTATCGTGAGCAACCAAGTATACAAGGAATAATCACACTATTGACCACAGATATTGGGACAGATTTACTAATTACGTCTAATATTTAGAGCCAACTTAAAGTAGTCAAAAAATGCTCAGAATTTATCTCATTGGCTCAAGTTGCACAATCATTTTGGTGTGTTTTAAGGCATGATGGACACTTTTGACTTACTTTGCATCAAAATTATAGGAAACGTCCTTTTCCTGCTAATGCTCATCCTCAAAAAGTTGTCCAAAACATAAAAATGTAGTGCAAAGTATGTACACCAGTTGTTTTTGTTGCCAATTGACCCAGAATTCTGGCATATTTCACCTGGCACATGTCCCTCATTGTGTATATTACCTGTAAATACAATTGGTCAGGAAGTCAGAGGCATTATAACATGCAGAAGGTCGGATTTCAGAATAAGGGTGGTGAGCAGTCTCGGGCCTCATTTTGAGCACTGGTCTGGCATCCATAACTGGAATTAGCTGGAGAGGAAAATGCTGCATGGTGCATTTTTCTTTCGGGTGCAGGGAAACATCTGGCATTACAAATGATGCAGCAGATGCCAGAAACAATCCCATAGAAACAACAAGATCAGTTCTGGTATCTTTCTCCTTCTGGTGTTCACACAACCGCTATGGTAGGAAAACAATAGATGGCTGAATGTATGGGAATTAGCCCCTTTCTCCATTTCAGTTAGTCAAATCAGCTGCTACCTCTGTAAGTTAGTGTCATTACTTCAACTTCAAGCTTACAAAGAGAGAAATTTAAGGGGTTGTCAAATGTTTGGCCACAACATCCAGAGGAAAAAAAAGACTGGTTTGCATTTCCCACTTATAAAAGCAGAGATAATACGCGAGTTTGAGCGTTCGCGTGTTTGACTTTTAAGTGTGTGGTTGAATTAAGTGTGTGACTTTAGATTGCGTGAGGGAGTATCTGTGAGAGCTAATTTATTTGTTGCATTGCTGAGTGGCTGTGCCTGACTTTATTGTACTCTGAACCAAGTCAGAGCAGAGCAGTGTAGTCTTGCTTATACACTGTGACTTACTGTTGTTGCTGCTGGTTTATTGCATAGCAGCTAAGAGTAAACGTGATTGCACTATTTTTTTTTTTTCTTTTCTTTCTCTTCCTTCTCCAGGGTGCTGCACAGGTGAGTAATTAGGGTGTGGCTATCTAATTAGGAGAAGTTAAATAGCCAGTCTTGTGGGCAGTTCAGTCCTTTGAATCCAGAGGAAAAAAAAGACTGGTTTGCATTTCCCACTTATAAAAGCAGAGATAATACGCGAGTTTGAGCGTTCGCGTGTTTGACTTTTAAGTGTGTGGTTGAATTAAGTGTGTGACTTTAGATTGCGTGAGGGAGTATCTGTGAGAGCTAATTTATTTGTTGCATTGCTGAGTGGCTGTGCCTGACTTTATTGTACTCTGAACCAAGTCAGAGCAGAGCAGTGTAGTCTTGCTTATACACTGTGACTTACTGTTGTTGCTGCTGGTTTATTGCATAGCAGCTAAGAGTAAACGTGATTGCACTATTTTTTTTTTTCTTTTCTTTCTCTTCCTTCTCCAGGGTGCTGCACAGGTGAGTAATTAGGGTGTGGCTATCTAATTAGGAGAAGTTAAATAGCCAGTCTTGTGGGCAGTTCAGTCCTTTGAATCCAGAGGAAAAAAAAGACTGGTTTGCATTTCCCACTTATAAAAGCAGAGATAATACGCGAGTTTGAGCGTTCGCGTGTTTGACTTTTAAGTGTGTGGTTGAATTAAGTGTGTGACTTTAGATTGCGTGAGGGAGTATCTGTGAGAGCTAATTTATTTGTTGCATTGCTGAGTGGCTGTGCCTGACTTTATTGTACTCTGAACCAAGTCAGAGCAGAGCAGTGTAGTCTTGCTTATACACTGTGACTTACTGTTGTTGCTGCTGGTTTATTGCATAGCAGCTAAGAGTAAACGTGATTGCACTATTTTTTTTTTTCTTTTCTTTCTCTTCCTTCTCCAGGGTGCTGCACAGGTGAGTAATTAGGGTGTGGCTATCTAATTAGGAGAAGTTAAATAGCCAGTCTTGTGGGCAGTTCAGTCCTTTGAATCCAGAGGAAAAAAAAGACTGGTTTGCATTTCCCACTTATAAAAGCAGAGATAATACGCGAGTTTGAGCGTTCGCGTGTTTGACTTTTAAGTGTGTGGTTGAATTAAGTGTGTGACTTTAGATTGCGTGAGGGAGTATCTGTGAGAGCTAATTTATTTGTTGCATTGCTGAGTGGCTGTGCCTGACTTTATTGTACTCTGAACCAAGTCAGAGCAGAGCAGTGTAGTCTTGCTTATACACTGTGACTTACTGTTGTTGCTGCTGGTTTATTGCATAGCAGCTAAGAGTAAACGTGATTGCACTATTTTTTTTTTTCTTTTCTTTCTCTTCCTTCTCCAGGGTGCTGCACAGGTGAGTAATTAGGGTGTGGCTATCTAATTAGGAGAAGTTAAATAGCCAGTCTTGTGGGCAGTTCAGTCCTTTGAATCCAGAGGAAAAAAAAGACTGGTTTGCATTTCCCACTTATAAAAGCAGAGATAATACGCGAGTTTGAGCGTTCGCGTGTTTGACTTTTAAGTGTGTGGTTGAATTAAGTGTGTGACTTTAGATTGCGTGACTTCAGATTCGGGAACTTTAAAAGGGAATACAGTAAGTCTGTCCATATCATTGTATTGTATTTTTTCGCTTTTGCTTGTGTAATCCCCATTAGAATGGCTTCCATCATTGACAGCGCAGTCCAGTGCACATCTTGTCTAATGTATGCAGTCCTGGAACAGCCGTTTAAGGGTGCATATATTTGTTCAAAATGTGAGCAAATTGTCCGCTTGGAATCGCACATCGTGTATCTAAGCGGGCGAATTTCAACGCTGAGAAGCACTGACAATTTGGAAAAGAGTTTGCTGCTCAGTGAGCAAGCACTCTATGGGGTAGATGTGGGGGAGGGTGGTAGTGAGGAGGCACAGGAAAGTGAGGTAGCTAGCTGGGTAACAGTTAGAAAGCGGGTTAGAGGGAAAAGTGCCAGGGAGGCTAGCCCTGATCTGACACACCCCAACAAGTTTGCAAGTTTGGCAGATGAGGGGGATGTTACTTCAGGGAGAGCACTGCTGCAGCCGGACACTTCCTCTGCCAGTCAGGGGAATGTCAGCTCCAGTAAGCAGGGGGCCAGGAGAGCAGGGCAGGCCAGACAGGTGCTGGTAGTGGGCGACTCCATTATTAGGGGTACAGAGAGGGCAATCTGTCACAAAGACCGGGATCGTCGGATGGTGTGCTGCCTTCCAGGCGCTCGAGTTCGGCACATCGTGGATCGGGTTGACAGATTACTGGGAGGGGCTGGAGAAGATCCAGCAGTCATGGTCCATATCGGTACCAATGACAAAGTTAGAGGTAGGGGGAGTGTCCTTAAAAATGATTTTAGGGATCTAGGGCATAAGCTTAGGGCAAGGACCTCCAAGGTAGTGTTTTCCGAAATACTGCCTGTACCACGAGCCACACAAGAAAGGCAGCGGGAGATTAGGGAGGTAAACAAGTGGCTCAAGAACTGGTGTAGGAAGGAGGGGTTTGGGTTCCTGGAGAACTGGGCCGACTTCTCTGTCGGCTACAGGCTCTACCGTAGGGATGGGCTGCACCTCAATGGGGAAGGGGCAGCTGTTTTGGGGGAGAAGATGGCTAGAAGGCTGGAGGAGTGTTTAAACTAGGGACTGGGGGGGAGGGTAACTACATAATAGGAGGGGAAGATAGTGCAGATAGAGACCTGGGGCAAGGTAATGGAACTGGGGGAGGAATGGAAGGAGGAACTAGAACAGATCAGAAGGAAAGGTGTAGGGTAAGAAATATACACCAACCTCTTAATTGTTTGTACACTAATGCCAGAAGCCTAGCTAATAAAACTGGTGAACTGGAATTAGTGATGTGTGAGGAGGACTATGACATAGTGGGAGTAACTGAGACATGGCTGGATGATAGCTATGACTGGGCAGTTAACGTACAGGGTTACAATCTTTTTAGAAAGGATCGTCAAAACCGGAGAGGGGGAGGGGTCTGCCTTTATGTAAAGTCATGCCTAAAGCCCACACTCCGGGAAGATATAAATGAGGGACATGAAGATGTGGAGTCACTGTGGGTAGAAATAAATGGAGCCAAAAACAATAATAAAATACTACTAGGGGTTTATTATAAACCACCCAATATATCAGAGACCACAGAAAATCTACTTCTAAATGAAATAGACGAGGCGGCAAATCATAATGAGGTCGTTATTATGGGGGACTTCAACTACCCAGATATAGACTGGGAAACTGAAACCTGTACATCTCATAAAGGAAACAGGTTCTTGGAAATAACCAAAGACAATTACCTTTCCCAACTGGTTCAGGACCCCACTAGAGGGACGGCCATACTGGACTTAGTATTAACCAATAGACCTGACAGAACAACAGATGTGCAGGTCGGGGGACACCTGGGAAACAGTGACCATAATATAATAACCTTCCAATTGTCATTCAAAAGAGCGTTTCTTCAGGGAGGAACAAAAATACCAAACTTCAAAAAAGCAAAACTTAGCCAACTAAGAGAGGCCATAGGCCTAACTAACTGGGACAAAGTCCTCAAAAATAAAAATACAGCCACAAAATGGGATATTTTTAAAAGCATCCTAATATCTAATTGTGAGAGGTACATACCATATAGGAATAAAATAATAAGAAACAAGAAAAAACCAATGTGGATAAATAGAACTGTAAAGAAAGCAATAAATGACAAAAAGAAAGCATTTAAATCACTAAAACAGGAGGGGAGTGAGGAAGCATTGAAAAACTATAAGGAAAAAAATAGAATATGTAAAAGACACATAAAAACAGCCAAACTAGAGACCGAGAGATTAATCGCCAAAGAGAGTAAAACTAACCCTAAAATGTTCTTCAATTATATAAATACTAAAAAGTATAAACCTGAAGGTGTGGGCCCCTTACAGAGTAATGAGGGGGGAGTAGCAGAGAGCGATGAGGAGAAAGCGAAGCTGCTAAATAACTTTTTCTCCACTGTATTCACTGAGGAAAATAAAATGTCAGATGAAATGCAGAGTATAAAAGTAAATTCCCCTTTAAAAGTGTCCTCTCTGACCCAGGAAGAGGTGCAGCAACGTCTTAAAAATATTAAAATAGACAAATCACCAGGACCGGATGGCATACACCCCCGTATCCTAAGAGAATTAAGTAATGTAATCGACAGACCCTTATTTCTGATATTTAAGGACTCTATACTGACGGGGAGTGTTCCACAGGATTGGCGCATAGCAAATGTGGTGCCAATATTCAAAAAGGGTCCAAAAACAGAGCCTGGAAACTATAGGCCGGTAAGTTTAACGTCTGTTGTGGGTAAACTGTTTGAAGGTTTTCTGAGAGATGCTATCTTGGAGTACCTCAATGAAAATAAGCAAATAACTCCATATCAGCATGGCTTCATGAGGGATCGGTCATGTCAAACCAATTTAATCAGTTTCTATGAGGAGGTAAGTTCTAGACTTGACCGCGGCGACTCAATGGATGTCGTATATTTGGACTTCTCCAAAGCGTTTGACACTGTACCACATAAAAGGTTAGTATACAAAATGAGAATGCTTGGCCTGGGAGAAAATGTCTGTATGTGGGTAAGTAACTGGCTTAGTGATAGAAAACAGAGGGTGGTTATTAACGGTACATACTCAGATTGGGTCACTGTCACTAGTGGGGTACCACAGGGGTCTGTATTGGGTCCTATTCTCTTCAATATATTTATTAATGATCTTGTAGAAAGCTTGCACAGTAAAATATCAATTTTTGCAGATGACACTAAACTGTGTAAAGTAATTAACACAGAAGAGGACAGTGCACTGCTACAGCAGGATCTGGATAGACTGGAGGCTTGGGCAGAAAAGTGGCAGATGAGGTTTAACACTGACAAATGTAAGGTTATGCATATGGGAAGGAATAATGCAAGTCACCAGTACATACTAAATGGTAAAGCATTGGGTAACTCTGACATGGAAAAGGACCTAGGAATTTTAGTGAACAGCAAACTAAGCTGCAGAAACCAGTGTCAGACAGCTGCTGCCAAGGCCAATAAGATAATGGGTTGCATCAAAAGAGGCATAGATGCCCGTGATGAGAACATAGTCCTGCCACTTTACAAATCACTAGTCAGACCACATATGGAGTACTGTGTACAGTTCTGGGCTCCTGTGAACAAGGCAGACATAGCAGAGCTGGAGAGGGTTCAGAGGAGGGCAACTAAAGTAATAACTGGAATGGGTGGACTACAGTACCCAGAAAGATTATCAAAATTAGGGTTATTCACTTTAGAAAAAAGACGACTGAGGGGAGATCTAATAACTATGTATAAATATATCAGAGGTCAGTACAGAGATCTCTCCCATCATCTATTTATCCCGAGGACAGTGACCATGACGAGGGGACATCCTCTGCGTCTGGAGGAAAGAAGGTTTGTACATAAACATAGAAGAGGATTCTTTACGGTAAGAGCAGTGAGACTATGGAACTCTCTGCCTGAGGAGGTGGTGATGGTAAGTTCACTAAGAGAGTTCAAGAAGGGCCTGGATGTATTTCTGGAGGGTAATAATATTACAGGTTATAGTTACTAGAGATGGGTCGTTGATCCAGGGAGTTATTCTGATTGCCTGACTGGAGTCGGGAAGGAATTTTTCCCCCTAAAGTGAGGAAAATTGGCTTCTACCTCACAGGGTTTTTTTTTTGCCTTCCCCTGGATCAACTTGTAGGAAAACAGGCTGAACTGGATGGACAGATGTCTTTTTTCGGCCTTACAAACTATGTTACTATGTTACTATGTATGTAATATTCCCTCCAAACAGCTTATCGAGTTGCCCCAATCAGCTTTTTACAATAGGGAAGGGGGGGGCTCTGCAATGTTTATAATTCGTTGAGCATGATAAGACATAATGTATATTGTTATCTACAAGATGCCTGGACTTCTGTTGGATCTGTAAAAAAAATGCAGCTCGGTGTTAAAATTAATGTCACAATGAATCAGCAAGTATGTATATTGAGCAAAAATTTGGAAAAATACCTAAAATGCTGATCTAGACTCTGGGTAGGTCCTTACTGAACATTTTTGGAAATCAATTTTTAGACTCTTAATACTAATGAAAATATCAGCGAATTGGCTAGCAGTTTAGATAGCTGTCAAAGGTATTGTATTAATGCATACTGGCACCACCTCATGTCAGGCCATAGATCCTCCTATACTATTGGATATCCAAAAACATAAATTCTAATTTAACTAAAAAGCTTTAAAAAGTTTTTTAATAGAATGATGTTTCTTTTTTTTCTTCAAATAACCATGTTTGATTCCATACTAGAAGCAGTCATACAGTAGTTCTAGACTGTCGGGTGAACAAGTGAAGCTTTGCTGTAGTCATCAAACCTACCCATTACTAATCCAAAAAGATCAACTGACCAGACTTAAAAACATCATCCTAGATCCCATTGGTAGCTCAGTAGATCAAGATAAATTGAAAGATGTTCTTCTACATCTAAGTGAGACTATATGGTTATTTCATGATAATTCCAAGTGTCAAACAACAAATTTAGACAGCTATATTAAAGTGTCAAGATTAGTACTAAAGGATTCACAATTTGTATTGGTCATTATTTATTCCAATGACAACTCCAAATTGATCATCTTTGGATGGCAAATCAGTCTACCACATCTAAACTCCCTCAAGTATCATTTAAAATCTTATTTCTCCACACCTAGGAAAATAATAAATGCACTTGTATAAGACTGAATTATTATTGTAAGGATGTATGGACATCAAGTAGATCCCAGTGACACACACTGATTGGCTAGAACCTACCTCCTTCATATTGCCTCACAGCCTTGGACTGTATTTTATTGCAGACCCTATAATCAGTTTTAAAATTCTTATATCAATTTTGAGCCAGGAGAGCCAGAAATATCAATCAGTAAAATAAATATATTTCCTCCCGTTTACCCATAAAGTCAGGGATTTTGGCTAAACTGATACCTGCAGTTGATCTGAATAAAAACGTCATGTGTTGACCTTTAGTTCTCCACTCATGGGAGGAACCGGTATCATGATTAATTTCTCATGACTCCTAGCCAAGTTTTTAACTCAGACCTCAATATTTCTTGAATACTCTGGGGTATTTCCAGCAGCAACCAGTTTTCATCTGAAAATATGCAGCTTTAAAGAGAAGAGTGTTTGTTACTGAATTGTTTCCTACATTCATAGAATTTTAACTATGACATGGAACGTGGACCATATGCTTCATTTAATTAGTTATACAAATGATCTAATGAATTTATGTGATTTGTTTCCAGTTCATGCATAATGCATGCCTTAGAGGAGAATAAAATAACTATAAACAGTGTCCACTATAATACCACTCCTTACTTCAGTATATACACTAGAATATAACTCCTATGGCCACTATGTACTGTACACAATTTTAACTATTATAATATTGTCACCTATGTACAAGAATATAGCTACTATAATATTGCCTCCAATTTACAAGAATAAAACTACTGTAATACTGCCTCCTATGTGCAAAAGTATGACTGCATAATACTGTCCCATATGTACTAGAATATAATTAATATAATACTGCCTCCAATGTACATGAATAAAACTACTATAAAATTATCTCCTATGTGCAAAAGTATGACTGCTATAATATTGCCCTTATGTATAAAAATAGAACTACTATAATACTTTCTTTCTGTACACGTATATAAGTACTATAATACTGCCCCCTATTAGGCTTCAGCGAATTGAGATTCAAAGTCCATTCATTCAAAAACTTAATTTTTAATTCTGTTTCCATATAACATTCAAATGTATTGGCAAGCCTACACGGAGCCAATACATTTTATGCTACATAGAAACAGCATTAAAACAAATTTTTTAAAGGAATCGACTTCAGATTTATGATCCAAAGCTCAAGTTACTCTAGCCTACCCTTGTATATACAACACTATAACTAGTATAATGTTGCTTCCTACATACAAGAATATAGTGAATATAATTCTGCCCTTTATATACCAGAATATAACTACTATAATACTGTCCCCATGTACAAGAATATAACTACGATGATACTGTCTCCTATGTAGAAAAATATGACTACTATAATACTGCTCCATATGTACAAGAATATAACTATTTTAATACTGTTCCCTATGTACAAGAATATAACTACTATAATACTGCTCCTATGTAGAAGAATATAACTACTATAATACTGCCCACTATGTACAAGAATATAACTATTTTAATGCTGTTCCCTATGTACAAGAATATAACTACTATAATACAACCCTCTTTGTGCAAGAATATAACTACTATAACTACTATAATACAGCTCCTACATACAAGAATATAACTACTATAATACTACCCCCTATGTACACAAATATAATTCCTATAATACTGTGTGCACTCTATGTACAAGAATATAACTAATATAATACTGATTCCTATGTAAACGAATATAACTATTATAATACTGCTCCCTATGTACAATAATATGACTACTATAGTTCTGCTCAATAACAAATGTATTAGCAGCTCACCTTTCTATCAATTGTATGGACATGCTGGGAACACAATGTAGTAGAAAGAAGGGTGAATGTTCAGCTTCCTCATCATAAAATCATATGTAAACTTTACCAGGACATATTGAAATCTAGACAGGGTTTGTTTGGTTTTTTTTTTTGCTTGTGTGTTTCAACTAAGAACAGCAGTCTTAGTCATACTATACTTATATATTATATACTTAGTCTACTATAGTTCTGCCTCCTATATACAAAAATATATCTGCTATAACTGTCCTTATGTACAATACAATAGCTACTGTAATACTACCTCATATGTGCAAGGATATAACTACTATAATAATGCCCTATGTACAAGAATATAAATTCTATATTACTGCCCCCATGTATAAGAATATAACTACTATAATTCTGCCCCTATTTACAAGAATATAACTACTATAATACTGGTTCTTATGTACAATAATATCACTACTATAATACTACCCTCAATGTACAAGAATATATATCACTCTCGCTATACATATTAGTAACATAGTAATGTAGTTTATAAGGCTGAAAAAAAGACATCTCTCCATCCAGTTCACCCTGTTATCCCGCAAGTTGATCCAGAATGTACTACAATGCCCACTTTATCCAAAATTACTGCATAGTACGAACATTTAATAGAGATTTCAGTATTTTTTATTTAGTTAATGGATGTTCTTAATCTTCATTAAAGTTAACAGCTAATTCCATTGTAGAATACATATTCTTTACCTATCATAAATTTGCCTTACCATCAGCGACAATATGATTTTGATGAAATATTGATGCTGCCATAGGAATTTTGTGCTTGACAATACTAGATGTTCCTCTCCCTAAATTTCCACCTAACAGAATTAACAAAGTTTTTTTTTTCTTTTTGAACACATTTGTCAGCAAATTATTTATATACCTTTAGTTCTAGAATACCCCAGGGCTTCATAATAGCTATAAATCACCCGTCTCAAGAGGCAGTGTAACAATCTCGAAGAATTATTTTAACAGGAAAAAAAATTGTAACTGTACAACTTAATAGCATTTGAAAAGCACGTTGTGAGAAATCTGTTGGGTAAAGGAAGTTCCACACATCAAATCACTCATTCTCTGTTTCAAAGAGAGATCGGGTTATATATAATTATGTGTGCTACATTCTGCAAATAGGAATACAGGGAGACAGAGCAGAGGAAATCCCCACTGAGAAGACATTCACTTTTACTGTATGAAGCAACAGCGGCAGAACAGTCTATTAGGGACACAAGTACTGTTGAATATGCAGTGTGATCTTGGCGGATGGCACATTTCCCAGCAAAGAAAATGCATAGTAATAGAAAATGGAAAGCCTCGGAAAATGCTACACATGCAAAGAACAATTTCATTCCCAGTGTTGAGATATCAAATCAAATACATCTAAAGATTTGTTCTGGCAACACAAGCCACCTGTAAAGTGAATTCACTTTTTATCCATCTTCTGACCTTTCCTTTCCTCGAAATTAATCATTAGTTCCTTTCACTGGGGAGAACTGATGCAAAAAGAAAAAATCAGTTTCACTTTAATATTGTTATTTGTAAACTCGTTTTTGAGTAGGTTACAACCTTATTAGTCTAAAGGAGACTTGGAGATGTTTGCAAAGATTGACAATTGTTACAAAAATTATTCTATGGGATAAATAATGGACACAAAAACAAGCTTTTCGGCAAACTCAACAAGTCGTCTTATTACTAGCCCGATGCTCTCTGTTTAACACCCTACATGAATGTATAAACATGGTGGCCAGTTAGTGCTCACCATTTTTAATTCAATGTAGACAAAATGTCACCAGGACAGAAAACATTTAGCAATGGTCACATCATGTAAGCTTGGAAAGATAGACTAGGGGGGAACTGAGCAGACTGGGGAAATGATTCAGATTTAGTGCAGTAAATACATCAAAAGGTTCATTGTATGACTTCTATGGACATAGGAATCTAATCATGAATCCTTCTTAATTATTAATCCTCCTCTATTTGACTTCAGACACCTGATGACATACAGTGCATGTTGTTGCATGTCTGAATCTGCCTTCAGTCTCAAAAAGAGTGAAATTTAATTGACCAATGCCCACTGTGCTGGACATTATAGTATTGGGCTGTTCATGGTGTAACTTTGCACGGAATAGTCCATGGTGTTGTGTAACAATATAGAATTATCCAGGACTTACATGGTGCTGAGTATCAAAGTGCAGAACTGCCCATTGTGTTTTATAAGACAGTACAGACCTATCCATAGTGCTGATTAATAGACTACAGAACTGTCCAATTGTGCTGTAAAAAAGTCTATCTGCCAAGTAACAGTATAGAACAGCCCATAGTGCAGATTAACAGAATACAGACTGTCCATGGTCATGAGTTACACAGTATGGAACTGCCTATAGTGCTGAGGACCTCAATATAGAACAACCATGGTGCTGAGTAACACAGTATAGAACAGTCATGGTGCTGAGTAACACTGCTATTGGTGTTCAGTAATATAGTACAGGACTGTCCATGCATGGTGCTGAGTTACACAGTACAGGACTGTCCATGCATGGTGCTGAGTTACAGAGTACAGGACTGTCCATGCATGGTGCTGAGTTACAGAGTAGAGGACTGTCCATGCATGGTGCTGAGTTACACAGTACAGGACTGTCCATGTATAGTGCTGAGTTACACAGTACAGGACTGTCCATGCATGGTGCTGAGTTACACAGTACAGGACTGTCCATGCATGGTGCTGAGTTACAAAGTACAGGACTGTCCATGCATGATGCTGAGTTACAGAGTAGAGGACTGTCCATGCATGGTGCTGAGTTACACAGTACAGGACTGTCCATGCATGGTGCTGAGTTAACAGAGTAGAGGACTGTCCATGCATTGGTGCTGAGTTACACAGTACAGGACTGTCCATGCATTGGTGCTGAGTTACACAGTACAGGATGTCCATGCATGGTGCTGAGTTTACACAGTACCAGGACTGTGCATGCATGGTGCTGAGTTTACACAGTACAGGACTGTCCATGCATGGTGCTGAGTTATAAAGTACAGGACTGTACATGGTACTGAGTTGCACAGGATAGGACTGTCCATGTTGATGAGTTACACAGTACAGGACTGTCCATGCATGGTGCTGAGTTACACAGTACAGAACTGTCCATGCATGGTGCTGAGTTATAAAGTACAGGACTGTCCATGCATGGTGCTGAGTTACACAGTACAGGACTGTCCATGCATGGTGCTGAGTTACACAGTACAGGACTGTCCATGCATGGTGCTGAGTTACACAGTACAGGACTGTCCATGGTGCCAAAATAGCAAAATATTGGATTGTCTATGGAACTGAATAAATGCTACACTGAATAAATACTAAACATGAATAATGAATCATGCAATTTTGCATGATGATGTTATTGTATATGAATCATCAGAATGAATCCTAAATATCTGCAATAATAACATTAAATGTTTCACTCTCATTTCTGAGGTTGTGCTATCATGTTATAATGCTGAATAATACAGAATTACTATATTATTTCAAAGGGTTGTTTAGATTTAAAATGCTGAAACAATTTTCATCAGTCCTCTATGGAATTCAGCATCTGAAGTGACTGACACGTCCTATTCCTGTGTTGTTGGCATTCACAATGGCCAGCTCTATTTGAGACACACATTATCAGTCTGGGATCTAACATAGTGGGTGGATGAAGCAAACCTTTTCACCTCACCGTCATCAATTTAACCTCCGCACCACACAAGACAAAGATTAAATAAAACACAAACCTGGCAATCTTTTTGTAAGGCAGTGCATTGTATAAAAGCTGCAAATATAGGAGAATCATTGGAAAAGAACATCAATGAAAGCTTCAAAGTATTTTTAATTAATGTAATAAAAATATTCATGGAGAACTTTGATTTTTGGTCTTGTATCCAAGTAAAAAGGTGACCTTGTTGCCTGTGGTAACCAATCAGAGTCCATGTTTCAGGTGTTTTAGGTGAGTTATTATTGGTTGTGCTTGTGATGGACAACAAAGACAACTTTGATGCATAGGGCTCATTGTTTATAAGAAATATGATAATACAGATTAGAGAAGGAGAATATCATGGTGGGTTCACCACTTGGGACACAATTTAGCTTCCCATCTATTACAATGCTGGCTGCCTGCAGCCACCACTAGGGGGATCTCAGGTCATAGGAATTTATGCAGCTACAGTTGCAGGCTGTATGAAAATGCAGTGTGTTCTTTTTTACAAATAAGAAGGAACTCAGCACTCCCACCACCTCACTGGGCCACATAGCATTTGTAGGGGGCCAAGAAGTGTGGCCGGCCACTATTGTAGGTATGCCCTTGGCTTCCACTTTTGCAGATCCAGCCTGTACTACTTGGTGTGCAAGCCACAACTACAAGGAAAAAGTATGGCCATACAAAGCCAACCTGTCATTAAGTTGATTTGACAACCTTTTCAAGGAATTGTTCCGAACAGCATTTTAAATGATCAGAAAGGTCAAATATTATCAAGGGTTTTGGGCAAGTCTCAGGGCACTATTTCTATAGTATCTCCTGGCACCTCTACTGTATTTCTGTTCAATATTAACTTTGTTCCTTTTATACTGCTTCTTGTATCCATATTACTGATATTGGCATTGCTGGTCACTTATATCGCCTCCTGGCACAGCTTCTTTTTAATTATATATATTCAGTAATAAAGCTTTGGAAAACCCCTTTAACGCGCTGGTTATACATATCTTTTCTGTGTATTGTCTTTGGTATACTGATAATAAACAGCACTTCCTTGTACGCAGCCTGCTGTCAACTCAGTATTCATGTTTTCTTGTATCCTGCCCCTTTCCATTTACTTCAAGCGCTGCCTCTTGATTCCCTCTACTTGTACTGCATATCCATTTATCTGCCATGGCGTGTTTACCACCTGACATTTCTCTATCTTTAAAGACCAGCTAAAATCCAACTCTTAAAAGTATAATCCCTTTTAATTATTTATGCCTATTCGTTGTACTCAATATGTATTTGACCTGCATGACTTGTGCATTTAATCAAAGCACTCCAGTGTTTATAAGTTTCCCACAATACCGCTTGCAATTTAACTACCTGAAAACACTCTGTGCCCTTTCATTTATTATCGGATTCTGGCTTTGATCCCCATTGTTGAAATTTTTCCCCTTATGGTTTACAAAATGCTTTACATTGTTGGATTGTTAGAAGCTGTGGTATCTGTTGAAGAAGATGGCTCAAAAGCTGTGTAAATATAGTGCTTTGCCAGAATGTCATAGTCCTCAGTGTATTGATGACGTAAAACTGGTGAAAATACATAGATAAATGTGGAAGAATTATTCGGTAGAGTTGCAATGAATAGCAAATAGGAACTTATAGATAATGAGAAATCAGCGACACAGTCAATTTTGACACTTTTGTAGAAACTATGAACAAGTTGCAAGGTGAGTTTTTACTAAATAATGAAAGTAAATCATACTAATAGCATCCTTAAAAGGGTTTCTGAGATTACTATGGTTTTTAACAGATGTGCCCTTGTAGTTGGTCATTTCTTCATGTTTTTTTTTTAATATGACTCTTGTGGGGTCATTTATTAAGACCGGCATTCTAGACGCATGTCCTAATACCCCTTGCACTGATTTAGGCAAATCAACTGCTGGCCTAAACCTAGACCAGCTGCCTTGCTGGAGTAGATTTAAATAATTTTCTACGCCAAAAAAAGAGGTGGAAATGATAAATGAGATGTTCAACTGTCCCGTCCCCTTCCTGTCCACGCCCCCTTTTTTAGACCTCGTGTGAGCAGGGAAAAGTCACAGATTCAGCCACAAATCCACTTTGCGACCGAATCTGCAACAGATATTCTCCAAAAATTTGTGTATATATAATAAATGACCCCCTTGGTTTGTTTCTATCATATATATAGCACTTCCTGTTGCCGTATCTACTCAAACCCATGATTTCACTGCCACAGCTCCAGCACTGATCCTAACAACACCCAGCTAGTTTATAGCTCCTCCCACCAGCAAGTTATATAGACACTCCCCTATTACTGCCCCTAACAACACCCAGCTAGTTTATAGCTCCTCCCACCCGTCTAGTTATATAGACACTCCCCTATCACTGCCCCTAACAACACCCAGCTAGTTTATAGCTCCTCCCAACCCGCTAGTTACATGGTCACTCCCCTATCACTGCTCTGCCCATGGACATAACATCACAGGAAATAAGAGAGAGCTGCATGGACATGGTCATGTGACCGCAGCCCAGAACAGAAAATAGGATCAATAAGGTTAAAAGAAATCAATTACAAAATTACAGCAACCTTCATAAATTATTATTCTATAGCAAGTTAATGCAAACTAGGAAGCACCTTTATGTTTATACTAGAGATGAGCAAATAAATAAATCTAAATAAATCAGATTCATTACAAGTTTCACAAAAATTTGTTTGCCAAATGAATCAAAAGTTCTGTTGATTTCCTTTGGAGAAATCGCACAAAAAGAGCACCTAGAGCCATTTTACTGTGAAAATTAGTGGGGAAAACAGTAGGAAGGATGAAGATGAAGGATCACATGACACTGAGAGGGAGGGCTTGCCTTGATTAGCACAGAGGCTTTCACACATCCTGATCAGCTAATCAGGGGCAGGATTCTGGCAGGTTCTTTTGCTGTGAATGCCATGACATATCATTCTGTTTGCAGCTTGCAATCTGATAGCAATTGCATATACATGCCAGTAATCTAGCTGTACTAGGGACAGTATAAAGAGAGAATAGGGTGCTATCATGGTGACTTAGAGAGTGAGGGAGACTTAGAGAGTGAGGGACTGGTCAGTGAAAGTTATGTGTTGTTTCCTAAAGTTTGATGGTAAGTTCTGTATTACAGAATCCTGCAACAAACTTATTTTTTTCTTTATGTGGACAGCCAGCCAGTTTTTTTAAACCTAAAGTTTCTACAATTCATAGGCCTATTGCCAGCACCACAATAGCCTACATTCTTTTGCAAACACTGAGCAATTGCCCCCATTTCATTGCATAAATATACTCGTGCACAACAAAGTTGTAAACACATTTTACTGCAATAGTTCCATTAGTATACCTGTGTTATTGAATGCATTGCAGTACTGCAAGATACCATTCAGTTCCAGCGAAAGCATTTTACTGTAATAACGTCCAACGTATCTTTTCCTAAAAAAAGAGGGAACAAAACTTGGGTTGTGAAATACATTCAAGATAGTCTTCCTGTTAATATAACATGTTAAGAGCATCAGCATTTATACTGACAAGAGGAGAAGGTTCAGGTGGAGTTGGGGGACCCATGCATAGCAGTGTTGGTAGTGGGAAAATAATACTTGCCAGCATTCCAAATCAGAACAAGTCTGTCCTCCTTCTCCCAGACTTTGTTGTGGCTGCCAGCCTGCAAATTACTTTATTACCAGGATACATTGTGCACAAAACTTACCACAGCTTTTGCTGAGCAGACTCCTGCCGCCCATGTGTCTGGCTAGGAGGACCTTTTCCACTCCCCCTCAAGTCTCCCACCTCCTGCCATCTCCACTATCAGTAGCGGAAGCCACAACAACAGCCAGTTCATTACTATGAGCTTAATGGAGCAGTTTTTTCATGACTCACGCTAGGTTGACGCAAGGTTGACGCAAATTATACACAAATGTACCTTCTAAACACCCAAGTTATCTACCTGGACTGTAACATTTTTGCAGTGTATAGCGTTGATGTGACATCATCTCAGAAAGGGTTTTCAATTTGTAAGGTTGCATCATCACATCCAAGCAGACAAAATTGCCTTCTGTTACTGTCCAAAACATCATTGTTGTCAAAATGAATGAGGTATGGATCCTTGAGGATTTTCACACATATCCAGCTGAGGCCAATGAATAGATCTGACCTTGTTGACTGTGCCACTTCGTGCCGCTGTCTGCCTGCCTACCATCATGTTCCATACTGTGTGGCTGCTGCTGCTGCTATCACTGCCATGCCCTGCAGATAATACCCCTTCTGCCACTTACATTATTCTTATTGCCAATACCATTATCCCTATACAGCCGCCACCACTACTATTACTTTTATACCCTTAAACATCCATACACATCTACTGCCTTGTGTGTTTCATGTAGTGCTGCTACTGCTGACAATACTATTGCTACCAATCACTACCTCGATTCTACAGTACACAACCTACACTTTCCAGTTCCACACCGTACTGCTGCTGCTCCCCAATAAAAGGAAGAATTTTTCCAGGCTTCTTCATCTTCAGGAAAAGCTACTTTTTCTTCTGAAAGTTACTAATTGTGCACCTATAAATGTCTGCCAGTAAATGCATAATTTCTGAATGCTTGTTCAGAACAATCCACTGTTTCTTATGACATTAACATGTGTGTGTAAACAGGGGCAGGGACCTTCCTCAATTAAGGCATAATTAATGGACACTTGGTCCAACGAGCCATTGTTTTTTTATGATGTTTAAACACAATCTTCCTCCAATAAGGGACAGTTTTTGAAAGGTTTCCAATATAAGCATAACACATGCAACAGTGCGGTGTCTTATTACAAATTTTGTGTGTTAACACCATCAAACATAGCTATATATGTCAGTGTCACTATAATGTCTGACATTATTTGCTATAGCTATCATTGCATTAAATAGCTTAAAAGGGGGATGGGAAAAATAAAGAGTAAACGTTTGTAAAAAAGAAATAAAAAAGGAGAGATAACTAATATATATATATATATATATATATATATATATATATACTGTATATAACAAATCGGACATGAAATGAATTTTTAAGCAATTTCCTCATCTCTGGATTATACCAAAGGTTTTATAAAATGAACAAATCTGAACAAATTAAAATGAAGGAATATTATGGTAAAAAAATAATTAAAATTTTATGCATAAAAAATAAACATGAAAGAGAGATATAAAGTGAAATACTCAAACTGCATTGTGCAGTGTCTCTGAAGATAAATGAAAAGCAAAATAGGTTAGGCAGAAGACCCATTAATCACAAGCGGAGTACATTTGTCATTGAATTATATCAGTTTGGGCTATAGATTGTGATTATGATGGTAAAATATAAACCTATATTTGCAGGCAATCTGTAAAAGCCAGCAATAAAGCAAAAACTGATGTAAGCATGAGAAGATCCCCTCTATTATAGCTAAAAGCAAACAAATATAAGACAATAAAGAAGTGGGAGCACAAGAAGTGAGCCTATAGAAGCATTGCATGCACTCAATGACAGACTTATTCTGAGGGTTTATCCTCCATTTATACAGCACATAATCTTGTCCACTTTTAAATGTCTCCTAAACTATGATTTTATCATTGTTCACTATACATTCTAGGCCCCATTCACACGACCGTATGAATGGGGCCGTATCTATTCCGCAATATTGCGGAATAGATGTGGCCCCATTCACCTCTATGGGGAGCCACACGGAGCCACCGCACGGAGCCAGCTCCGTGCCGTGGCTCATTTGAAGCATGTCCTATACTTGTCCGTGCGGACGGACAAGTATAGGCATTATCAATGGGGCCGCACGGCGTGTGTTCCGAGCGCTGCGGAACACACGCCGGGCGGCCCCTGTATTTTTGCAAAAATAAGTTCATCTGAATGGGGCCTAATAGGTAATTTATAAATTGAAGATGAGCCCTTAAAGTATAAGAAAGTAGGGCACAGGCAGGGTACAGTACAAAATAACAATATAATCAATGCTTTCCTGTTGATCATCCACTGACATTCCATTCTTCCCTTCTGTTTACATGGCTGTAGTAGTCAAGTGTTGTGAAAGTGATGTCAGCACTGTAACCTATAAATAAGAGCTGGTGGTGGGGACTGGAATAGCAGTGCTTGATTGCCATGTAATTTAACAGCTAAGGCTTTGTTTACATCACTGTTCCGAATTTCCGTTCTTGTTCTCCATTTAGGAAAGGATGGATTTGGCACATAACTGAGCCGAAAGGAACCTAAGGACCCCATAGACTATAATGGGGTCCGTTAGGTTTCCGCTTAGAGGAAGATTTTTAAAGTGGAGACAAGTCCTGCATGTACTACTTTTGTCTCCACTCCAAAATCTTATGAGCGGAAACCTAACGGACAACATTATAGTCTATGGGGTCCTTAGGTTCCGTTTGGCTCAGTTATGCCATCCTCTGCATCTGCCTATTTTCTTAAAGGGATTGTCACATCTTAACATTTACGGCATTGCTAGGATATGCTATATATGTCAGATAGGTACAGGTCCCACCTCTTAAACCTGCTCCTATCTCCAAAATGGAACCCTGAAGTGAAGGCAAGTACTCTGGGAATATGCAGCATCTTATTCATTCACTGCTATGAGACTTCCAAAAATGGCCGAGAGAGCATACTCACATATTTTTGGAACTCCCCAAGTTTTGAATAAAGGGCTGAAAACAAGTTTTGCCATCTCTCTGTTAACTGCTATTGGACTGCCGGAAATAGTCGAGCCAGCTCTCGGCTATTTACACAACTCCTATAGTGGCAAATGGAGAGGGAGGAATCTACTTCTGAAGACTTTGTTTTTTTTCCTTCAAAGAATGGCTTCTCATCTCAACTAAATTTTGTTTTGCCACAGCCTGGCCCTGTCAATCAAAGCAGGGAAGGGCTGGCCACAACAAGGAGTGGAGCTTGAGTACAACAGGAGCAATAGTGATGTCCTCGTTGCATCAAAGGTCTAATTTGCATATTAGAAATAAAAATCCTAACTTGGAAACGGAGCCTCGGATCAATAAAACAAAAACAGCATTTCAATAAGGTGAACCACAGGCAGTTTGATAAGAAGGTCACTGGTGATAAATTTGCTTTAAAAAAAATTTCCTCATTGGGCAAATCATTTTTGTTGAAAATGTCATCTGACAATAAATGATCATAGGTTGTTCAGCAGCCATCAAATGTATTCTGCACAGGAATCTGGTATCAAGTGTTTAATACAGCGCCACCACAGGAAACACAAAGTACTACACAATATCCATCCTATGAGAAACACTCTTTGTAATCACCTTCTGCTTTGGCTTATTGATGAGGGTCAGGGATAGCTCCTTTAAGGTCATCAGGCAAGGAGCACTATAGAATTAATCTGGTCTATGTATAGTAGTATAGAATACATGCACTACTTCCTAGAATAATGTATAAAACATAACATTTCTTTGGCTACCCAAAGGTTTTGTAGACAATATAGAGCTACTGGACCATCTGTAGGTCAGCAGGAGCTGCAAGAAAAGGGATTTTTCTCTACTGTAACATATTTAAGTCAACTCTAAGTTGTTTTCTGTGTAGCTCATTCCTGTGCCTGGCAATAATTTTGAAAGCTAGAATTATGGGCCATAATTTCAAAATCCATGTTGCAAATAGTGTTGCAAACTTGATTTAAAGCAATATTTATATTCTTAAGGTGAACTTTTGGATAATGGAATCAGTCCAGAAAAAAGTGATAAATTGAGAGGTGATAATCCTAAAGAAGTATGGGGAAGGCAGGCACTGGAAGCACAGCTGTGGGTTTACGTAGGTATATATGGATTATTTTTTATTTGCAGTGGTTTATATGCAGTTGTCTTGCTGTTACTTCTGTTCAGTATTTCATCCACTATATACATAGAATTATATAATCGATTACATTGAATCAATAATATATTTAATCATTTCTTTAATCTGGTGTCCACAGAATGTATAATGATGATGGGTCATTAAATATTCTCGATTATCTGAAGAGCAATCAACGGTAAAGAGATATTTCAATGTAGGCAGGAATAGGACTAATATTGTTATGGCTGTGTATTTAGTACTTACCTTGCAGCACTAAGATAAAGTGAAGGCTCAGTTTTACACTCCAAAAAATGTGTTTTTGGATAATGTTTTATTAAAGATGCACTAGTTTTCTGTAATCTTGATTTTCTTCATTTTTCTGTGACTGCCCCCCTAAAAAAAACTAAATTAGAGCAGAGTGCACATTCTCGTTTATAGATACAGTATGTGTAACAAGTAATCCCATTCCCCTGTATCACAGATACTGTGTTACAGTCCATACTACACACTCTCCACGCTAGTCCCCCTGATGTGTTAGATTATTCTCTCCTACACTGAAGCAGCCAATTTCTCCCAACCCCATCTTACTACTGAAGGCCCTAATGTCACCTCCATCTCTGTTAAGATGGTTTTTCTCAGTCACTGCAGCCTGCTGTGAGACATCTGAGAGTGGATGTGGAGCATAGCTATAGGGAGTGTAGAGGTTGCAGTCACTCCCTGGTAAGGGTACCAAAGAAGATGATATTAATGTAATTGATCAGGAGAGAAAAGTGACAACTGACATACCCTCCATCATTGTGGTGGACTTCAATATCCCCATTGATACATCCCATTCAGCCGCCTCTAAACTCATATCTCTCATCTCCTCCTTTGGTCTCTCACAATTGTCCTCCACAGCCACCCACAAAAAAGGACACACACTTGACCTTATTTTCACTCGCCTTTGCTCTCTGCCTAATCTCTCAATCTTGTCTATAGCACCATAATTACTTTACTCATCTCACATACAACAAAAATTGACAAATCAATGGACAACCCTAGCACAGAAATAGGACAGAAAAACTGAGGCAAGCCTCCAGAGTTTTAGAATCACGCAGAAAGAAAATTAACCCCAAACAAGCCTACTTTAGTACTGTTGTTTCATCTCTGCTTTACAACTCCAAACATTATTTTAATACTTTTAATACTTTTAACATCCTAATCTGTCCCCCAATGCTACCTCTCACACTGCTTATCTCAACGTATGAGTTTGCCTAATATTTCAAACAAAAAATCAACTACTCAGTGCTTTTCCCTCATAACCTGCTTCTCCACTATCAATGAGCAAAAGCTTTCCACCTTACTCTCCAAATCAAACCTTTGCCCTTGTTCCAATCCCATCCTGCCTCAGCTCTAACATTAACACTATGCTTATGCCATTTCTAACCCATCTCAGCAACCTATTACT
Organism: Rhinella marina; assembly: GCA_900303285.1. Taxonomy (NCBI): domain Eukaryota; kingdom Metazoa; phylum Chordata; class Amphibia; order Anura; family Bufonidae; genus Rhinella; species Rhinella marina. The sequence continues at coordinate 788,887 of ONZH01031210.1, forward strand.
AATCATTGTTGTCTTCTCTTTTACTATTTAACATGCTGCCATCACACCCATCTTGAAGAAGCCTTCACTTTTCCTTTATCTAGCTTCCACCCCATCTTGATTCTCTTGTTTACAGTAAAACTCCTAGGACAACATGTGCATCTCTCATCCCACTCACTTGAACAGCTACAGTCTGGCTTCTGACCCCATTATTCCACTTAAATCAGCTCACTAATGATCTGATAGCTGCAAAAGCTAAACACTATTACTCTATGCCCCCCCTTCTAGACCTGTTGTCTGCCTTTGACACAGTTGACCAGTCCCTCCTGATATATGCACTCTCAACCCTTGGCATCAGAGACTTGGCATTCTCCTGGATCCACTCTGCCAATCCCTTTATTTGCTCCTCCTTGCCTAGCAAATTCAGTTCAAAATACGTATGTACAAGGACATCCAACTATCTACCTTTCCTTATACTTCTGTCCCCGCACTCCTCACAAGACCCCATTTTTTCTCTCTTCTTGTCTGCTTTTTGCATTGTCATGATTTCTGTGTATCCCCAATACTCTAACTTGTTACCTTGGCACATCAGACACCCAGCACATCACATAAGTGGAAACCTTCAAAACAAAACTGAAAACCCACCTCTTCAGATATGCCGATGACCTACAGTAACCCTACTGCCATTATGCCACTATACCGCCATATGAGCAGCTTCTACCCTCATCTACTGTATCCTTCCCCCATCACTTGTAGATTGTAAGCCTTCATGGGCACAGCCCTCTCTCCTTCTGCATGAGTTTGTAACTTATCTTGTTCATGTTTATTGTACTTGTTTTGTATTAGGTATGTATACTGCTATTCAAATGTACAGCGTCATGGAATACATATTTAATATATATAATTAGGGATGAGCGAACCAAACCGTAACGAACAAGATTCGATATGAACTTTGCAAAAAGTTCGTAACGAATCTGGTAAAAAAAAAAACGGTAACGCAAAACTGTACTTTTTTCACAGAATAGACCAGGATACAAGGGATTATTACTCCTATAATCCCTTGTATCCTGGTTTTCTGTGAAAAAAAAAGATGTGTGACGTCACCCCACAGCCCCTGAAGTGTCTGAGCTTTGCCGACATCTTGTCAGTGCGTCTCAAGACATCAGAGAGATAGGAGCTCCACATTAGTGTTAGAGAAAAGATATAGATAGATAGAAAATCAAACAAGTAATTTAGATTCAGGGAGAGATAGAGAAGAAATAGAAAGGGTTCAGTGAGAGAAGCAGGAGAGAGGAAGAGAAAGCTAGATATAGAAGTTAAGGTGATAGATAGGGAAAGAGGCTGAGAAAGCAAGAGATAGGTAGAGATAGGGAGAGAAAGTCATATAAATAAAAAATTGTGACATCTAGGGAGAGATAGGGTGATAAAAAAAGAAATAGTGAGAGAAAAGAGTCAGGACAGATAGCATTCCTGTTCCGTGACCGTACAAGTAAGGCTACTTTCACACTAGCGTTAGCACGGATCCGGCACCTAAAGGGTGCCGACGGATCCGTGCTAACGCTATACATGTGTGGAGCCGGAGCAGCGCTCCGGCCCCACACATGACACACATTACAACACACAGACTACATACAAACAAACATACAGACATACATACAAACATACAGACATACATACATACTCACATACTACCGGGACGCCGGCAGAACGTCTTCACGCGCCTCCTGCACGCTGCGATGACGTTTCCCCACTGCGCCCAGCAGAGGGCGCTGTGGGGAATCGTCATCACTGCGCGCAGGAGGCGCGTGAAGACGTTCTGCCGGCGTCCCGGGAGTATGTGAGTATGTATGTATGTCTGTTATGTTTGTATGTATGTCTGTATGTTTGTTTGTATGTAGTCTGTGTGTTGTTTTAATGTGTGTCATGTGTGGGGCCGGAGCGCTGCTCCGGCTCCACACATGTTATAGCGTTAGCACGGATCCGTCGGCACCCTTTAGGTGCCGGATCCGTGCTAACGCTAGTGTGAAAGTAGCCTTAGAGAAAAGATATAGATAGATAGAAAATCAAACAAGTAAATAGATACAGGGAGAGATAGAGAAGAAATAGAAAGGGTTAGTGAGAGCGGCTGAAGAGGAAAGGAAAGCTTTTAGGAAGTTAAGTTGTCTTAGTTCAGTTTTGTCCCCATTGACAATGAGATGGGGACAAAAATGAAGCGTTTTTTTTCCGGTATTGAAGCCCCTATAACGGAACTAATAGGAATTTAAAAACGCTAGTGTTGAAAGTAGCCTTACACACGTTGCTGCTCAGCTGGGTGCCGTCAACCCCGTTTAGCCACAACAAAAAAAGTTTAAAAAAAACTCAAAAAAAAAAGTTATAAAGTTTAAATAAAAAAAAGTTTAAAAAAGTTATAAAAAAGTTAAAAAAAAGTTAAAAAAAAGTTATAAAAAAATAAAGTTTAAAAAAAGTATAAAAAAAATACATCATTTAATTTTCCCCCACACAAATAAAAATATGTCCAAGCATCCTACTTCCAGCACTTCCCAGGCAAGGAGTGCAACAGCAGGCAGTGAGGGTAGGAGAAGTGGCAGCACCAGGCCCGGTGGCAGCCGGGGTAACAGGCGTGGCAGCAGGGTGCAGCTACCCCTGACGGCCACTGGTCAAGTAAGAACCACACAACCAGCGGTTCTAGATTGGCTTACCCAATCCTCCAGTTCCACCGCCCAAAGCTTCCAAACGAGGAGTCAAGCATCTGCTGGATCATCCGACACCACTCTTACATGGGACGGTCAGCGAGAGTCCTCTGCCCCGTCCCCTGTTATTAGAATGCCACTCACCTTTGGGGCACCTTCTGCCAGGGAACTGTTGGCAAACCTTGATCTGCCCTTGGAGTCTCTACCACTTTTTAGTGATGAGGAGGAGGAAGAGGAAGTCCACCAAAGTCAGTGGGTGGAACATAGTGAGACTCCAGAGGAGGTGTTGGCTGTAAGCAGTCAACAGAGCCAGGGAGGGGCATCCAGTGCCACACCTGATATTCTGTCCCAGCCACTGGAGGAAAGTAGCAGTGGTGCCGAGTTTGATGACGATGTCGCTGATCGGACATGGCGCCCTCAAGCAGCTTCATCCTCATCATCAGGGGAGGAAATAGAGGTGCCACTGACGCAGCAACATCCCACTGTTTCAAGGAACCGAGGCACAAGAGGGAGGGGTAGAAGCCAAGCTACCAGGCAGAGATCACCCTTTCAAAGCCTTGGTCCTGAGAGGGCACCCTCAGGCAGCAGTGGCAGTCAACAGGCAGCAAGACCCCCCGTGGCTGTCAGCAAACCACGGTCCTCTGTCGTCTGGCAGTTCTTCCACCTGGGGAAAGATAAGCACATCGCTTTGTGCCTGCTGTGCAATGAGAGGGTCAGTCGTGGCAGGGGTGATAATCTCGGGACAACATCCATGAGAAAGCACATGGAAAGGCAACACCAACAGGCCTGGAAGAACCGTGACCCCCAATACCACCTCCTGTCAGGATGCACCATACACTGCAGATCCCATCATGCAGCATCCTCTCAGTGCAACTCAGGGCTCGTCAGCCTCAGGTGCCAGCATCAGCACAGTGTCACTGCCATCTACACCGCTAATGTGGCAGCAATCCGTGACTGAGTCCATGGGCAGACGTCAGGTGTATTCCAGCAGCCATCCCATGGCCCAGAAACTGACCTGACACCTGGTTAAGCTGCTGGTGCTTCAGTCCCTGCCCTTCAACCTCGTGGACTCCAAGCCTTTCAGGGATTTCATGGCGTGTGCGCACCCCAGATGGCGAGTCCCCAGCCGCCACTACATCTCTGGCAAAGCTGTCCCATCACTACACAGTTATGTGCAGAAAAAGGTGGGCGACTCATTGGGACTCTCGGTGTCCAAGACCGTGCACCTGAGTGCTGATGTCTGGTCCTCAAATTATGGCCAAGGGCAGTACATGTCTGTTACTGCCCATTGGGTCAACATCCTCCCAGAAAACCATCAGGAAGTGGGCCCATTCTTGCCACTGTCACCTCCACGGTGCTTTAGGGGGCCAGCAGCGGGAAGCAGAAGTTCTGCCTCCACCACCTTGCAACCATCCGCCGCTTTGACAGCAGTCCAACCTGCCCCGGTGTCTTACCACCGATGTCAGGCCCGGCGCTCTCAGGCTGTCCTCCATTTGGTGAGCCTGGGTGAACGGAGCCACAGTGGGCTGGAGCTCCTCCGGACCATCAGGGAGGAGATCAATCAATGGCTGACCCCATGTCAACTAACGGTGGGAAGTGTGGTAGCAGACAATGGGAGGAACATTGTCTCTGCAGTGCAGCAGGGAGGGCTGAGTCATACACCTTGTATGGCACATGTGATAAACCTCATAGTGCACAGGTTTCTTAGATCATTTCCTGCACTACAAGACCTTATGAGGATGTCACACAGAGTGTGCAAACACTTCAGCCACTCCTACACTGCAAGGAACACCCTGCTAAGGATCCAGAGACAGCGCAGTCTGCCCCAACATCGGCTAATCTGCGACGTGCCAACACACTGGAATTCTGCCCTCCATATGCTGGACCGCCTGTACGAGCAAAGGTCAGCCGTTACAGACTACCTCATGGGGCAATCAGGCAGCTTCACGCCACACTGCAACTTCCAAGTCACACACTGGCAGATGATGCGTGAAGTCTGCCAATTGTTGATCCCTTTTGAGGACGCGACTTTGTTTGTGAGCAGGCAGGACTATGGGATCAACTAAATCATCCCACTCGTCCATGTTCTGGAAAGTGCGCTGAAAAGCATCATCAGCGAGGATTCCCAGGCCACCACTCCAAGGCTGAACATCGCCTTGAGCCCAGAGATGGATGAAGTGCAGATGGAGGGTGAGGAGGAGGAAGATGTGTACGCCCAGCCATTCCACACACCGCCACCTGGATTCTCTGCCTCTCAATCACAGGAGGAGATGGAGGATGAGGTGGTAGAGGAAGCAGAGGAAGACCCCAGCAGACCCTGGAACTATACCGAGGACAGTGGAGAGGAGAGGCGCTCATTGTCCTTGGTGCAGATGACAAGGTGCCTGCGAGAGTGTCTGAGGAGTGACAGCCGGATTGTGGACATCCGCCAGAGGGACCAATACTGGCTGGCCACCCTGGTGGACCCTCACTTCCGCCTCAAAATGGCTGAATTTTTTCCGCCATCAGAGAGGGAGGCAAAACTGGGGTACTACCGGGACCTACTCATCAGTCAGTTGGTCTCAACTTACCAGCGAGACCAGCCAAGTTCCCAGACAACATCCACTCGGGGGGAACCAGCGCGCTCCACTACCGCCACCACTAGTGGAGGCGTGAGAAGTCGCTACAGCCTCCAATCGCTGATGAGAGATTTCATGCAGCCAGCTGCTGAAGAGGGGACACAACGCCGGACTCATGGAGTGGGCCAGCATGAGCTCACCCACCAGGGTGGGTACCTACCTGGATTGTACCCTGCCCCAAAGTGTCATTGACCCCGTGCAGTACTGGGCAGAGAAACTGGACATTTGGCCTCAACTGGCAGAGTTTTCTTTGGCTCTGCTGTCCTGCCCAGCCAGTAGTGTTGCGTCAGAGAGGGTGTTCAGTGTGGCGGGTAACATCGTAACACCGCAAAAAACGAGGCTTTCTTGCCACAGTGTTGAGATGCTGACTTTTATAAAGATGAATCGTGCCTGGATTATATCGGATTATACCACCCCCCTGCCTGATGTGAATGACTAAGTCATCAGTCACCCGTCTTGCATGGCAATCCGTGTGTCCAAGAAACTGACCTTAATATCCCAAATATGTGCCCAACGTAAAAATCCGTAATTTAACTTATTAAGTAATGTTCCCCCCTTAGACCCCAAATTAAAAAAAAATCACCTTAAAAATTCTCTACTTAATTCGGATACATTTAAATAAACAGAACCCCATCTCCAAATTTAATGCCCATGGTGTGTTGGCCATTTAACATCTCCACACCAGCTTAATGCCTCACACCGGTGCACCGTCCAACCCATACCCCAAGAACAGTACCATCCCTAAAATAATCCCCACGACTATGCTTCAAAAAGTGGGGATTTCACCTTTTGTGAATTATAGCCATGGGGTTCTATCCCTGGCACCCGTGCCAAGGAACACTACTCACCGTTTTGTGAGCGGGTACTAACTGTTCTTGAGGTATTTTGTTGATATCATGAGAGTAGTAAAATCTCGCACCGCAAATCCCGATGGGGTTCTTCTCTGTGCGAATGATTTCACGCCTCTCATGCAGTCACGCTTGGAATAAGGCTGTCTATGGGGTATATATCACGGAGGCTGCTGTCCTTCAACTGTGATATAAAAAACCTCCACAGTTAGTTACAGCAACAAACAGTTGCTGAAAGGCAGGTTAACTTGCCTTATTTACGGGTGCCTTTACAATGGGATGCTTTTTTGGGGTTCTCTGCTGCCTAAAATCCACAGCGCATCGTTGGCTGATTTTATGCCACCTTCAGTACTATGGGGCTGGACGCAAATACCCAGTTCAGCGCAGAACTGCGTTTGTCCGGACGGCACCATAGTACTGAACGCCGTTTGGTGAACGGTATAAAAATGCCCTGTGGATTTTACTCAGCAGCCCCGCAGCCCCATGTGAATATACCCATAGGGTGAGGTTTTTTGGGAGTGACCAAAGAGAGGGCGGGAAGGTCACTCCCATACCCCATCAGGGGTTTTTCCCCTACCCACTTTAAAAGATAAGTCCAGGCAATTAATAACTTTCTGTGCCCTTACTTGAACCAGAAACTTATAAATTGCCCGGACTTATCCTTTAAAGGGAACCTGTCATCTCCGAAACACCCCCTGAACTAGAGTAAGCGTTGTATAGTGTAAGTGATGCTGAATCCGAATATGTAAGTTTTATCTTCATAATCACTTCCATTCCGACGCTGTGCTCCCACAAACCTGCAGTAAAATGCACTCAGTGGACTCCGGTGCTCACTCACATAATGGAGAGGACTCAAAGAAGAGTCCACTGAGTGCATTTTACTGCAGGTTTGTGGGAGCACAGCGTCAGAATGGAAGTGAGTATGAAGATAAAGCTTACATATTCGGATTCAGCATCACTTACACTATACAATGCTTACTCTAGTTCAGGGGGTGTTCGGAGATGACAGGTTCCCTTTAAGCCAGCTGGTGACAGCACTAAAAAAACACAAAAGCATACATCCATTGGGTTGGGTGCTGCACTCGGTTAGGACATCAAACTGGTGTAACAAAGATATATATATATATGTCTCGCCAACAGCCATAGGCCCAGATTCAACAGGTTTGACACCAGAGTAGTTGCGTCAATTTGTAAAGCAAGTGCCAGTGAGGTGTCCATTTCATGAAAATTGGACACGTATTTTTGGATAATGGAACTAGCGTAAAGCCTTCTTGAATCTGTGCCTTTTTAAATGTCCTTTCTTCACCTCATGGATTCTGTGGGTGAGGTTGTCTGTCTATTTAACCATATCCGTATCCTACTAGACTAGCTGTAATGTTACAGGGTTTTTTTTAATGTTGACTGTCCTGTGCTGAACTCTACATCAACATTTTGTCATGTATAAAAACTGATTTTTACAAGTGTGCATATTCTTAGCTTCCAACTTCAGTTCTCTGTACTAGGCCCTTCTGGGTCCAAAAGAATACTGCTCCTACTAATGCCCCCACAGTCAATTGTCTATTTGGAAACATACTGGGTGCAATCAAGAGCTGCTGAAGCTGCCTCCTCAACTTGTCTCTTCTCAACCATACTGGCCAGGGTGCTATCAAGTGCTGCCGCCTCCTCCTCCGTCAATTGTCTCTTCTCAACTATACTGGCCTGGGTGCTATACAAGTGCTGCCGCCTCCTCCTCCGTCAATTGTCTGTTCTCAACTATACTGGCCTGGGTGCTATCAAGTGCTGCTGCCTCCTCCTCCGTCAATTGTCTCGTCTCAACCATTCTGGCCCGGGTGCTATCAAGTGCTGCCGCCTCCTCCTCCGTCAATTGTCTCTTCTCAACTATACTGGCCTGCGTGCTATACAAGTGCTGCCGCCTCCTCCTCCGTCAATTGTCTGTTCTCAACTATACTGGCCTGGGTGCTATCAAGTCCTGCCGCCTCCTTCTCCGTCAATTGTCTCTTCTCAACTATACTGGCCTGGGTGCTATACAAGTGCTGCCGCCTCCTCCTCCGTCAATTGTCTGTTCTCAACCATACTGGCCTGGGTGCTATCAAGTGCTGCCGCCTACTCCTCCGTCAATTGTCTGTTCTCAACCATACTGGGTCCAATACAGTACTACTACTGCTGCTGGTTCCACTGTCAAATGTCTGTTTTCCACCCTACTGGGTCCAAGGCAATGCTGCCGGTGTTGCCAACTTGCACTTTGTGTCCTATGTCCCGTGTAATCACTTACACCTTGGCTAATGTGTACCTGTTCTGGGGTGCAGAAGGTCTCCTTAAATGGTACGCCTGTCTGTCTTCTGACCTGTGATGTCACTGAGACCGCATCGACTTCAACGCAGCCTATTCTTGGGCTGATGCCATGATCTACCGTGTGTTTTTGGTGCTCTGGCATGACATGGACTGCTCCAGCGGACATCTTCAATGCTGTCAAATGTTGTCGACCTGGCTGTCGACGACTATTTTTGCACTTTGATTTTTTTCACTTTTTTCATTGTAATAGCAACTGCAACTAAACGAAACTATACCCTCCCACTATTGTAGCTGCAATTATTCAGCCGTTATAGCAAGGTTCGTTTTAAAAGTTCAAAACTTTTCAAAAGTTCGCTCATCCCTATATATAATATAATAATAAATAACAATCAGACTCCCACATCATCCATACTTTCAAAAGAAACCTGAAAACTCTGCTCTTCAAGAAAGCATAGAGCCTATGACAACCCTACTTCCACTACATGGCCATATGACCAGCTTCTACATGCTTACTACTTCTTCCCCCTTCCTTTGCAGATTGCAATCCCTTGCTGGCATGGTTCTCTCCACCTATGTACCCAATTAGTCACTGCTTATTGTACTTGTTTTGTTGTATGTTAATTATTTAAAACTTGATGATATGTAAAGTGTGTGGAACTTTTGTGCTTTATAAAAAAAAAATAATAATAATAAAAGCTTTTTCAGTTTTTTACCCTACTCTAAGCCCTTTGCAAAAACTTTTATCCACTGGAAACCCCTTAACGTACAGTATATTACGTATTGCACAGAGAGAGTGGCATGGGTTAGGTCAATCTGTGCAAACTCAATGCCCATTACCTTTTCTTCAGAACCTTTACTGAGTAGTTTCCATGTTTAGCTATGAGTTTGCATTTCAACATTTCTTGATGAAGTAAAAAGAAAAAAGAAGTGGTGAAGCGCCAAGGGATTATTTTCTAGTCTTGAAATATGTGGTGGAATTACAGATAAAAAATGGAAATAAAAATAGAAATAAAAAATAAAGATAAGATGGGCAGCACCCTAGGGTGTATTGACAGTGCACATGTGCACATAATAAAAGTGTCTTCCCGAAAATTTGGAGCCCTGATGACCATCTATTTGGGACGGGGGAGCCTTTTTGTGACAACTGACAAGCGATTTCGGCGGGGGAGGAGGTGGTGCAGGTGGTTTTGATACCCACCTTGTACCTCCCTCCCCAGTGAAGTAAGTTACCTTCAGTTGTTTATTATCACACATATATATACTTTGACGGAATATAAATTATTGCTATAAGCATATCTCCATAGCCGTAACTGAACATTAAACTGTTTACCGGCCTAGTACTACTAACAATTTCTTCTGGGCGCCCCTGCGAGTTTCCCCTCCCTCCAGGACATTGTCCAATCGGAAAGGGACACTCGGTGATATATCCGGGTGTTTTTTGTATTTTTCCTCTTTTCCAACATTTCTTTATAGCATCTTGGATGGATTTTAAAAAAGATTATGTTGCAAATTTATACAAGAGAGAAATTAAGAGCAACTAATCTTGACGATTTTTTCTAGCCAAAATTTCCTTTTTTTATTCCTTGTGTCTACGTTCTATCATTTTTTCCACTTATAATTAGCACCTCATTATCCACTAGCTGAATTCATTACCCTAACAGGCCGAATAATCAATCATGTAACAGTTAATTATGTAAATCACAGATTATTCTGCTGTTGTACAACAATATTTTCTGTGTTTTACGTTTTAAAGGTCTGCAGTCTTCGATAAGTAAGATACTTCAGGACTATTTAGAAATACCATCAAATACATCATTAGAAAGTCAGTATAAGACAAGGGGGCAATTTGTCATGAGGAAAATATTTGAAGTCAGTTTTGCTTGAGTCTGCATTGGCATCCTTTGCACCCTATTTATGAAATGTTCCACTTTGTTAGATTTGGCACATCTGTAAACCTAACACTTTTATCAGGAAATGCTACTCCGCTTTTTCTGTGCCACCCCCTACTAGAGCGAGTTTTGTATAAAGTCACAGTAATTAATCTAGAGTGAAACTCATTAACATAGCAAACCACGTCCACTTTCCCATCCACTTTTCAAAACGGAGAGGTATAAAAATGTAAAAAATGCACCTGTTTGCAAGTATAACACCAAATAGTCGCAACAACCTTACTTTGTGATTTTTTTTAAGCCATACTTTTAAACTTCCCCAATATGCTTGTGATGACTGCTCCTGTCCCCCACCTCCACCCCTCATCCAGCAGTCATCACATTGGAGCGTGAGCACAGAGTATCCTCTCCATCAGACCTCTGTGATGATGGGCGATGGCATACATAGGCAGCGATCAACTGACTACAGAGGATGTCTTGATATTAGTTGAGTTTATCAACCCTCTCAGGAGGTGAAAAAAAGGCCCCCATCTTGGCCCAGTTGCGAGGGCCCAACATCGTGGAGACCCAGTAGTCATCCCTTTTCCAAATGGTGATAATACTGCTGTTGCTACGCATGCAACTCAGCATTCATCTGGCCATTTGCACAAGGGAATTTGAGAGCCTTCCTGCCCCCATCCGCACTGCATACTGCCATGGTTTGTCAGTTTCCCTGCACTGTCCCTTCTGTCTCCCTATCCAATACTCCAGAATTAAAAGCTTTTAGCAACAATGTCCCTACCACTTGTCACGTCTCTCCATATGCTCAGCTTACAGTGAAATGTCAGAGATCATGCAGGATAAGGCTTTTAAAAGGCTGTGAAATCGTAGGGGCTGGCAATCTGTATGACATGGGTGATCTCGTGTTCATAAGCTTCTTACTTTCACTTTGTAACACACATAGCTGCCATTTTAATAAAAAGTTAAGCGTGAAGAAATTCAGATTAGTTGCAAATTGAATTTTACCTGAAATTCGGATCAAATTTCACTTTGAATGCTAAACACTAGCCATTATCATTGTGTAGAAAAAGAGTTTAGAAAGAACTTGATCTGCAGATTCTACTGGATCAAGAAAACCTAATGAAAAATGATGATTGTCAGGCACTGGTCCATCAGATATCTCCAACATTTTGTTCTGCATCATTATTACTGTCAAGCTCTCCATCCATCATGGCTGACTGTCACAGACATTCCTGCAACAGGTTGCAGAAAGTCTTCTAGACTTGCACAAGTGACATAATCTGACATGTTTTCCTTTTTATGTTGTTGCTATTTACCACAACCCTTCCCCTCAGCTGTTGCGGGTGTGGTAATTGTCCTTCCCCTATTTATTCCTGCTTCCCTCTCAGTTTCTTGCGGTTTATAGTTTCAGTGGACATTGTGGTGGATTGGAGTGGTTCTCTGCTGAGATTCAGTTGCTTCCATTTTTTCTATTAAGATAAGTGTCCTCTTTTCCCTTTTGTGTTTCCCCTGCTTTTCCCTCTTGAGTTTTGGTGTTTGGGCCTGAGGGGAGACTACTGTTCATCCAGGTTGGTGGAGGAACAGTTGGACTCTTTCCAGTCACTAGTTTCAGGGTCCTTCAGGGACAGTTAGGGTCCCAGGTTTCCTGCGTATGAACTCGCTCATCTTCAAGGCCTGTTCATACTGGTAGTTAGCCAGGACTGGAGTCAGGGTTTCCCTAGTAGGTGTCCATCTGCCTTCACTAGTTCCCAGACCTTTTCCCATTTCCTTATCCCCCTCTCCCTCCTGCGTTTGGTGTGGAATCTTCCCCCACACCGGAGTGTAACACTGACAGGATGACATGTTTCAAATTCAGCTCTGCTATCTGTTAGTGACTCTACTATGTTTCTAGGCACATCCAGTTTAGCAACTAAACAGCCTTTAACTTTTTCAGTGCTGAACTTTGTGGATATTTAAAGACCCCTCCCCACTGCTCATTGCCTGACCAATACATTTACTAGCTTATGTAGTGCTTCTATTGGCTTGAATGGTCCCTGACTTTAACCTTCTGAGGCTTGCCTTTGACCCTGTCTGCTTGGATTATGATATAGCATGAACTATGCAGGCCTGATCTTTTTCTTGATTGACTATGAATTCCATCTCCGGATTTTGCTACTGTAAACTGATTTATGCTCATGCCAGCTATTACCCACACCAGAGACACTGATCTCTAACTGTGGTAGGCCTTGTGCCAATTATCTACCAGATACTCAGTGATGGATCAAAGAAGAAATACTGGTAGGGCATTAGTAGGGCACTCAATTGCATAAGGTATAAAGCCTCCTGGCCAGATATCTTTGCTCCCCCTTGACTATGTATTGTTCTTCCTTGCCTTTTCTTTTGGCCTAGAATATCCCAAGATAAGTGGCATGGGAAACCAGATTTGAATAAAGAAATAAATAAATACACGTTTGCATTACTCTTTCAGGCATTGTGTGTAACACAAAAGTGTTTTTTAAGCTAGTCATCTTGTGCCACTCATCTAGGGATATCTTGAATCAAAGTAAAGAAGGACATGTTTAGTGCTGTTCTCTGTATTAACTATTCACTCTAGATAGTTGAGATCTGGTCCAAGAATTTGAATGTTGGTTCAGAAGCATGGCGTTGTCCTCCAATCATCTGCTTCCATAAATGAATTGAATTTGTACTGTTAATTCATACTGCGTTCATCAGTTTTTGGTGCAGATCACTCATTGTGTAACTGCCCTATTAATTCTAGAGCACGTATTTCTGTTTTGTTTGATATTGATAAACCTCAGAAGGATTGATGGCAAGTATGAAAGTCTGGGTGGGGGGGATTTTGCTTTCAGGGTGCAGACTGTTTTAGATTCTAGTGTTTATAGCAACTAAACATAACTGTGAAATTCTTTTCTTTAGGAACATATGGGCAAAGCAGCAGGAATTAGCATTTCAGATTACTTTTTTAAATAGAGTAAGTGAGGCTTCCATTTCAGCTATTAATTAAGAGCATCTTGAACCTCATCAATATGTTACAGATGTAACCAGCTCTGCGGGGGCAATATATCCAAATTTAAAAAATGACATTTAGCTCAGTCAAAACTCAGGCAGGAAAACCCTTCACTCCCTCTTGATCTATTTATTAAATTCCTGTGGGATGTCAAGGGAACACTGATGAAGTGCAGGGAGAAGAGAGCAGTAGGGGAGAAAGATATCAGCATTTCTATTTTAGAATGTTCTTGCTATTTTTTTCCAACAGAATTCTAAATGAATGTTTATTAAAGTGAAGTGTAACCAATTTATTGTACTTTCATGTACAGCCTCTGTAGGGATTTGCATAAATATTCAAATAATATTCAGCCATAACAATGTTAGAGATCATAGGATCACATGAGTTAAAACCCACCGTGATAATATCATGAAAAATAGGGGGATCTGCTTTGGGTTTAACAAGGCTGAAGCTCTGTTTAGGACATTTTCTGAGATGATCTAACTCTATGGGACAAAAAACTTTGGAAGGATAAAAAGAAAAGGATAACCATCAACAAGTTGGATGGATATCATCTCAAAAATAATTAAGAAGCCATTGAGAAGCCTGAACACCCAAAGTGATGGTTGGACATTCTGGAGAAGCTAATGCTCACCAGAGCTAAATACTGTATTTAAAAGTCAATTACCTTACCTATCTCTTGCTCCGGAGGTACAGTACATACTGTATATGTCCTGATGCCATGTGACCTGTATTGCCAGTTGCCTTTGAAGGTACAGGTATGTACCTTCAGTTAGTCGTCAGTAGATGACCTACAAGAAAATAAAATGATTCACAGAAATAATGAAACAGCCACTGTGGGACCTGAAAATCAGAATTTATGAATGAAAATTCTGGAGAAAGATTAGTTATATGGCCACTTGGTATCAAAATATCACAGGAATAATGCAGAAGTAATCAAGGAGCTTTCAAAACTCAAAGTAATGATAGGACATGTTGGGGAAAAGCAAGTTACATAGAAAATTTGCATCCAAATCTTGTTGATGACACTGTGCATCCTGATGCCATGAAACTTTTTTTTCATTTCTGGGCGAATATAGATGCCCAGATGGTCTATGAGTGTATAGCGCTTGTCCATAAATAAGTTTTACCTCTCATGGGTAGACAAATCACCTTCCTAACAGAGGTATTGTTTGCTATTCAGATATAAGGTATAAGATAATCCATTATACACAGTTTATTATGAATTGTAACATAGTTGGACCATGGGAATAGAATGTGGTATGGCTATGGCAAATTTTTAGGATGCCTGTAAAGTAGCCTTTAATTTGTAACATTTTTCACTCCTTGCCTTATGACAAAATTGTACTCCCTTTAATAAATAGGAAACAAGGATATATGGCATTAGAACCTGCACAAACTATGAATGACATGTTTTATTTATGCATGTCTAAAAGATTTATTCTACAAATGCTCTTGTGTCATATTTGGTGGGGATTTTATATGGCTCTAGTTGGATGGAGATATACTATGAATAAAAGACAAGCTCTGGATGTCTGCTCAGTGTAAATATCAAGGACAATATGATTTGAAATCTTAACATTTTTGGAAATTATAGCCCTATCTTTACAGACAATGCAATGGGCAGAAGTTACATTATAAAAAAAAATAAAGATTATCCTTACCGTAAACAAAATTTAAAGGAGTTCTCAAGGAATTAAGAAAATGAAAATACCTAGATATTACTTTATTATAAATATATTCCCAAATAACTTTATTAGTTATAATTGCTTGTTTTGTCTAGGGAGCAATCATCAGGGAAATAAAATGTCCGCCGTCCTATTAGTACACACAAAACCTGTCCTAATCACACAACAAGAAAAGTTACTTCACAACAATGATCTGCTTGTCAGGGATTATGATCCTGAATACAATTATTATTATTATTTTTGTTTATTATTATTATTAATTATTAAAGCAACATCATCCCATATGATACATATGAATAGGGGTTAACATACATAATGCAAAACAATTTCAATAAGCATGAATGAGTTACAAACTGGTATAGAAGGAGAAGGGACTCTTCCTGTGAGGGCTTACAATCTAAGAGATGATAAGATCTCCAACTGAATCTCTGTAGGAATGGTTCTCATGAGGAGACATGAAGTACAGAAAGGAGAGTGGGGATGTGGTAATGAGCAGCAGCACTTGTATGCAGTCTTCATTACCACAGCCCCAAATTACCACCGTCTGTCCTGTCCGTCCTCTCTGTACTTCATGTCTCCTCATGAACTCCATTCCTATAGAGATTAAGCTGAATATCTTATCAGCTGTATTCAGGATCATAATCCCTGACAAGCAGAGCAGAGAGGAGGCTGAGGCAGCTCTTTACCTCAGTGATGTGAAGTCACTTGTCCTCCTGTGTGATTAGGACAGGTTTTGTCCGACCGGGGTCCAACATCGACATTGCAAAATTTGTTAGTGCTAAATAAGCACTGGGGATTAAGGAGTTTTATGATTACCTATTTATCAATATCTGACCTGTGGTGGTCTAACTCCCGACATCCCTGCTGACCACTGCAGCCTTTTCCTAAGCCACTTATGTCCCATTCATTAGTCACATGGTGTGGGTGCAGCTTAGCCGCATTTAAGTGGGAAGCAATACCAAGCATGGCCACTATACAATTCTGTGGATCCTCTTTGGTGGTGGTGTTCGTAGTCAGACCCCTACACATCAGATATTCATGACCTATCCTTAGGTTTTATTCTACTCCTGGAAATCAAAGATCAAAAATTTGAGGAAAAAAGTTGGCTTCTCACTACCTTCTCACTACTGATCGCTGGTTATTCCCGTGGGAAACTGTGAACAGCAACAATTTTTACTTGCCGTGGTCACAGCATGAGAAAAATAGTGTTACATTACAGTCATTCAGTCATCCATATAATGCATGGACATGACATTTGCTTACAGCTATTTACAGAACAGATCACAATTGGAAGGTTCCCAAAAAAGGGTTGCCCTCTATGGTGTCCATATGTCCTAATAGACCCTATGGACGGGAGCTGCCCTGATGTGACAACTCCTTTTAAAGAACATTTGTCACCTCTCCTGACATGTCTGTTTTAGTAACTACTTGCATTCCCATGAAATAACATCTCTTATCATAACTGTGTTGTGCTGTTTCTCTGTTATTCTCCATACATACAGTATGTACTGTACATATTGACAATTGGGTGTTACCGTTCCACTTACCATTCCATCCTACACAGTCTGACATCTTCAGTTCTTATAGGATAGTTTCAGATTGTACATTGCCATGCCATCATTTGGTAACACCCACATGTTATCATACATTTCTAGGTTAAATAACTGAGGAATGGGACAATGCAGAGATCTAAAAAAGACACTTCAAAATTCTTAGTATTTGGAATATATTTCCTAAAAGCAGCATATCAGGAATGGTGACGGGTCCTACTTAAATATTTTGGTGATTAGATGAGTCACATTGATGAGTCACTTGCTACTTATCCTTTATTCACATGCTGGGACCATGCAAATATATTTAACTATTCACCAAAAAGTCCAACAAGAG
This sequence comes from Rhinella marina, assembly GCA_900303285.1. NCBI lineage: Eukaryota > Metazoa > Chordata > Amphibia > Anura > Bufonidae > Rhinella > Rhinella marina. The sequence continues at coordinate 805,785 of ONZH01031210.1, forward strand.
AGTTCTGTGATGAGTAATCATGTAAAAAGTAAAATAAAAAATCTTTGCAATACTTTTATCCAAGTTTTAAAGCAAAATAAAAAGTATATATAATATTCTAAATTTAAATAGCACTAAAACTAATTTCCTCCCCAGACTCTGTATAATAAAAAAAGAGAAAACTCCTGGAAACAACAGGTTTTTGGCTCTTCAGCAACATTTACTAAGTAACGATTAGCCAACATATACTCTAATATGAAGAATGACTTTTTCAGATGGGAACTTGAGGCAAAATCAAATTAAAATGTATTTTGTTAACACTAATTATGAAAACAGAAGTCATTAAAGAGAGTTATAAAAACCAATAACTTTGGCTCAGGGCTAGATTTAATTTGTTTGTTTCTAACCTCAGGTTGATACTAACAAAATTATGTGGGTAAGTGAGGAATTTAAAAAAAAAATACCGCCAGCCAGCCGGAGAACTGGAGATAATTATACTGAGAGTGGTCTGTAACGATATTGGACACATTACAAGGGGCTTCATTTCATGGACAGTGGTGGAATCACAAAGATCATAGGTTTTGGTTTACTGTATCTGATGAGACGGGTAGGTACAGTAGGAGGCAAAATAAATACATTTAAAAATATTTTAAAAAATAATTTCAAATAATTGTAAATAATAATGGCAGACTAACTGTCCAGCAATTGTGGATTACCATGTTCGGCAACTGCCCCGGTCCCGAGACTCCTGGAGGCCCATGGCGGGGAATGTATTCAGCCATTCCTCACTCTCCTTGGAAGTACAGCGGGCAGCTCAGAGGAAAGAGAAGAACATGATTATATCTGTGAGCAGCGGCATGTACTGTAGCTGTACAATAGATAAAGCTCTGAGCTGTGTTACAATCATACAATCAACAATCCATGATTATAGTTGGGAGATTTTGATGCTGGACAGCGGGTGTGGGGGGGGGGATTAAAATGGCCCAAAGGTCCTGGGCTGCTACCCAAACTTGGTCCCCATTTATTATTTACTATGGAGATTTGACCCTCACCAATCAAAGAAATGACTTAGGGGTTGTTCACACATCAGTTATTTGATCAGTTATTTCCATCAGTTATTATGAGCCAAAACCAGGAGTGGACACTAAACAGAGATCAGGTATAATGAAAAGATCTGCACCTGTTTGGTGTTTTTGACCCACACCTGGTCTTGGCTCACAATAACTGATGGAAATAACTGATCAAATAACTGATATGTTAACAACCCCTTATCAGAGTCCCCACAGTAAATGGAGTGACTGTCACGCATTTTCCCTGCTGTTTCATGGGACTGCCAAAGAGAATCTGAGTACAGCATTTGACCATTTCTGGCAGTCCCATAGTCTAGAATGGAGCTTGACTGCTGTCCCTTCCTTTTAGCAACTCATTCTTGCAATTGATGGGGTCTCAGTGCTCAACCCCCAGCAATCAGATACTTGCTGTTTGAGATGCAGAAAAATAAAACTTAGCTAAGATTGAAGTCATTTCTCTTGTTTCTAAACTTAAGCAACCTTTACACTGTCTGAGCATCGGCCAGATAGTCGCCTATGAGCGTTTGTAGGAATACTCATTAGGGATTATCTGCCGATGTAAAGGTGCTGCCAAAATGCTTGTTCATCTCATCAGGTAATATGAGTGTTTGTTCGTAAAACATAAAAAAATGCAACAGCACTCTGCGAACACAGACAATAAAATGAGTACATACAATACTGCCATACTCACCATCTACACGATACTAGCGCTACATTGTAAATGTGAGATTCTTGGCAAATAATTTTGTACAAAAATTATCTGTGCCCATCTGCCTTACATCAAGGCGATCTCTTTAAGACGGGAACCTAACACTAAACGCCATAGTCACTAAGTGCCATAGCAGCCTCCATTAACTACAGAGGATGCAGGCTCCACATGCATGCTGGCCTCCACTGATTTCAGGGAATGCAGGCTCCACATGCATGCCGAGCCCACACAATATGATACCTCCTTGGTGCCACACTGACCTCTGTTACGCTCAGGGAATGCAGGTTCCACACAGTGCTGAGCCCACTCTGTATTCCACCTCTCCTGGTGCCAACTGGCCTCCAATACATATAGGGAGAGCAGGACACAGCTTTATGATATCACTAATTAAAATGAGCCTGTAAGGCAAACAGGTTAGTTATGAGTGCACGACCGAAATGGTGGTGGAGTCAGCCACGCCTCCACCTAAACTGCAAGAAAAACTGGGGGTCAGTCAGCACATCCAAGTATGCAGGTGCACGTCACATGGCTGCAAATAGAGAATTAAAACATAAAAAAATGCAACAGCACTCTGCGAACACAAACAATAAAATGAATACATACAATACTGCCATACTCACTATCTACACCAGGGATGGCCAACCTGCAGCTCTCCAGCTGTTGTAAAACTACAATTCCCACCATGCCCTGCTGTAGGCTGGTAGCTGAAGGCAAGTCTGGGCATGCTGGGAGTTGTAGTTTTGCAACAGCTGGAGAGCCTCAGGTTGGCCATTCCTGATCTACACGATCTATACTCACTGCCATACTCACTATCTACATGATCTATACTCACTGCCATACCATATCTATCTATCGTGTAGATAGTGAGTATGGCAGTATTGTATGTACTCATTTTATTGTCTGTGTTCGCAGAGTGCTGTTGCATTTTTTTATGTTTTACTTCTGTATTTGCAGCCATGTTACGTGCACCTGCATACTTGGATGTGCTGATTGACCCCCAGTTTCATGATTGTTTGTTCGGGCACCTAAATCATTGCTTGCTAGCAGCAGATTGTGCCGTCTAAACAGCAGATTGTTCTGCTGGGGCAGACAATCATTCTTTAGAAGGTGAGTGGTGGCATTAGCAATCACTTCTCCCTATACTGTGGAGGAGATTGCTGCAATGTAAATGCCACACTCTCCTCCACTGACGAGCAGACGGCTGTCTGCTATATCTTGCAGTGTAAAGGGGGCTTTAGGAAAATGCCATGACCAATTGGGCTTGGGACATCCAAGTTAAACTGTGTAAATATACTCCATGCTTACTAACCTAAGGGTCCAATGCTACCCTGCCAGAGAAAACCATGCAAACCATATCAACATGAGAGCAGAGTTTTTGAAAGGATTTCTAAAAAGTTTGAGGCATTCATGGTCACAATGAGACATTGGATGACCAACTTTGAACAGTCCTGAAGTTCTGACTCCTCATGGTACAATGCATATGATCTAAGCCTATGCCTTTTCTACAGTAACATCCTCGCATATTTCCATCGACAATTTCATAACGTAGCCCAGTGATTCAATATCACATACTGCTTTCCATGATTCACTCTCACATTTACATTCAGCCTGTGCCGTGATTTTCCATTCCCAGCAGTGTGACATACATGTAGTCATGTTATGATTGGACAAGTACGTCAAAACCGCTGTCCCATCTGTCAGATCGATCTAATGATTGTGTATAAAGCTTCACATTCTCCTTTCATGTGAAAGATTAATTTTCTAGAGAAACACCAAGACACACGACCCGGATCCTTACATATATTAATTTACGGATTACTTCACAATAACTCTTCTGGTTGACGTTGTCAGTCTGAATGGAGAAATAACGAATCTAAGACATACATTCATACACAGTCCATGGTGTAGACCGTGTCCATGTTTTCAGAGTGGGAATTTCTGTGTTATTTTAGTGCGCAATGCTCCTATTGAGCCTGATTTATAACAATTCCTAGCACTGGACTTGCTTTCTCTGACAGGCCCTCAAGGGGAAAGAAATTGTCTTGGGATGATTCTACTTGCTACTCTATTTTTACTTTGATGATGAGTAAACAGTTTACTCTTGTTAATATGTCAGAGTCCTTGGAGATACTCTCAGCAGAATATAGAGAAAGATAAAATATAGCGTGCCATATGTTCATTTGTATATGTTGAAGAGTTGACTATTTCTTTTCTGCTCAGAGTAGTGCTTGCATTGCATTACATAATAACAGCAGACTGGGATTATTTGAAAGCAACCTACTCTATGTAGTGCGAAAAGTCCCAGAAATCCTGAAAAATAGGCAATAATATTGTAATTTGCAATAACACTGTGTAATGTAATGTGCACTTCTTAGCCAGGAAGTGGCATATCCTAATTGCTAATGTTCCAAAAGTATAGAAAATTGCTATTAATCGCCATGAACTTTGCTTTTTTTTTATCAAGACAATAATGTTTGGAAAGGTACTTATTTCAAATGGCCAAAAGTGCCACATCCAATTCCAATGAGAATAGTGTAATGCTACATTACTCCTGTGGTGGCACTGCAGAGGAAGTGAACACTTGCTGCCAGGTAGATTACAGCTGATCATTGGTGGTCTATTCAACGTCATTCAACGACATCCTAAAATCACGTCATTTTTGTTAGGTCCTTGAAGCAAAATCTAATTATCTAAACAGTCAATCCCTTTTGAAAAGTTGACCTCCTAGGTCAAGGATCAGCAACCTTCGGCACTCCAGCTGTTGTGAAACTACAATTCCCAGCATGCTGCATTCATTTCTATGAGAGTTCTTAGAAGAGCAGAGCAAGTATGCGTGCTGGGAGTTATAGTTTCACAACAGCCGGAGTGCAGGAGGTTGCCTACCCCTAGGTCATCTCTTTGCACTTCTATTGGGGTAGATGTATTAACCCTGTCTAAAATGTAGACAGTGTAAACTTAGATAGGGAGTTATGGAACATTTATCACAGTCTCTTTCTGAATGAAAAATTGGTGCACAGCTAGACACGTTTGTCTAGTTTGTCTAGCTTTTCTATTACTATTGTTTGGCTTACTTTAGCCAAAATGTTTCCCAGTTTTGGCACATGTCTCATCATAAACCACATTCCTTATAATTAAGCCACACTCCTTACTCAAATAGCCACTCCCTTTGTTGAGCAATGTGTGGTGGATTGTTATTTTTAGCACATGTTCTTCATAAATAAGTCTACATTATGTGCCATAAATGCTTCATATTTTGACACACTATACCAGGGATGGCCAACCTACGGCTCTCAGGCTGTTGCAAAACTACAACTCCCAGCATGCCCAGACTGCCTACAGCTATCAGCCTACAGCAAGGCATTGTGGGAGTTGTAGTTTTACAACAGCTGAAGAGCCTCAGGTTGACCAACCCTGCTTTGTACCATAACGTCTAGATGCAATCAGATTAGTAAATGTGGGAAATTGTTTCTAATTGTGTTCAAAAATTCAAATCAAAATGATGGATTTAGTCTTATGGATATATGATCCATTCCATTGCTCAGATTCACAGTATGAACATGTATAGTACTGAGTTTGGTAATGGGTTTACTGTCGCTCTTTGATTCTGCTCTGATCCTCATTTACAATTTACTGAAGCCAAGAGCTTGTACATTTTACACTGCTGAACACAAAATGTGTTTTTTTTCCCTTGCATACCCAAAAGACAAGCCGCTAAAAAAAAAAGCACCCTGAGTAACAACATCATTAAATGACTAATGAACATGTAGCACAGAGCATCTATATTTTCACAAATCATTTTAATGTCAGAGAGAAAGAAAAAAAAACACCTTACGCAATTAAATGTAAAAAAAAGAGGCACGACATGAAACTCTGCTGGAGAGAATTATTTACCCTGAGCAAAGCAATAGAATGAGGAATGCCAGCCATGATTAATGATTTTCCAGCACAAAATTTGAAAAGCCAAGTTTCTTCAACTAGAAGTTTGATCTGGACTGTAAGTTTGAAAATCTGCAGGGAAATCGAGCTAGGGAGCCAGGAAAGGGCAGTAGTTCAATAACTTCCCTGCCTATGATGAGAAATATATCTGTGTCATAAATTTGAGCTGCCACCTACATTTAATGCTGAAGGTCACGATTTTCTTTTGGATAAACTCCGAAGTACCACATGGCACAAAAAGCCATTTCCTGTAGAAATGCATATGGCACATACTGGAATAATTATAGAAAATAATGCTAAAAGGAGTTATACCATATTTGATGTAGAAATTAAAATCAGACATCATATATATAGTACATGATGATCTCTTTCTAACAAAGCTAGACTCAGCACCGCACCTTACATGAGTCCAGAGATCTCCATATTCATTGCCCAGTTCTCTTCAGGTTGGCAGCTCAGGGTGTGTTTCCTTTTTAGGGAGTCTGGCCTTTCTGCTGCAGCTTCCTCCTTGTAACTGTCACAGCTTTGAACAGTAGATTGGGTTGTGGCAGTTGAAGGATGGAACTGAGCATATGTGACCACCTCAGTACGTGGACGTTCACTTTACCATACAGATTAAACACCAGGGGATGGGTGCCGTTATAATGAAGTAATGGAAATATCTTGCAACTGGAGTAGAAAGTAAATTAGAAAAGTCGTTTTTCCTACTGAATTGTATTAAAATAACATTTTATGGTGGCATAACCTGTTTAATGGAAAATTAAATCACTACTTGTCATATTGTGAATATTGCAATGTCGAAACATGAAACCCCTAGCACTCAATGCAAAATTTGTAACACGGATCCAGTGATTGGTGACTACATGGAACTGCAAAATTTTCCTATTACTGGTTTAGTAATATTTTTGTATCTTTTTGTTCTATTCCAGTGTCTATATGGCTGCTATGTTCATTCGTCCATCATCCCAACTTTCCACAGAAGATGTTACTGGCTTCTACAGGTAAGGACACTGGTTTATCTTCTGTAACTCATGGAGTAATATGCATGCTGGTTGGTTGCTAGGTTGACATCTTATGCTGGCTTGTTATTGGAGATCTCCGTAGTGTCTTTATGTTTTTTAGCAATTATATTGAGCTAGCTTTTGATTTGGACTATTTTTGTATCCTTTTTTTAATGATAATAGTTTGATGGTAGCAATACATTTTTGAAAATTCTATCTGTCCTTAGTTGTTAATCCGTTGACTGTATACAGTTGTGACAACCATTTAATGAATTTAGAATTTAGCTGGCAACTTGTGATGTCACAGCCTCTGACAAGAGGAATAATCTTCAGCCTATTATGTCTATCACTTTGTGGGCCTTTAAAGTATTGGTTTGGAAAGCAGTTTGCTCTTGGTTGGTAGTGATGTACATTTTATTTTCAACTCACGCATGCTCAAAATGAATCTATGAACTGCTATATTGAACTGAAGATGTTTTTTTAATTTGTTTTTAACAGATTTTTTTCATTTCCTACTACATCATTTGTCACAGTTTTTAGTATTTAGCCCTCTAAAATTATAAAAAAAGTCCCTTTTCTCAAAAAAGTAATACAGTAATATCCTTATTACTCCATTAGGGGTATATTTACATGTACTGGGAAAAAAAGACCTAGTGGCTTAACTGCCCATTCTGCAGCAAATATAATGGAGTTTGCTGCAGATTCACTATGGATTTCAACCCAAAACATTAAGAAGAGTGAAATTGACATGCTGTGGATTTAAAATCAGAACCACCACAAATCCAGATCAAACATTTTTAGCATTTCCAGTACCTATGAACATACACTTCTATTATAAAGCCTTCTAGTCACCATTTTTACTGTAACTACCTTAAGTATAGACAGTATAGACTTTGTTGAACTAGCACAAATGAAATTAAATTATGAAAAAATAAACCATAAACTTATATTTACATTTTATTTCATATTATTTATTTATTTATTTCATTAGATTTTTCTATCATTTTTTTGGTAAATATTTTTTGTCATGGCATACACAAAAATTTGAATACATTTGTTTACTTATTTCATGTAGAGATGAGCGAATCTATTCGCCGATTCGTTGATTCGTATTGAATCTTGGAAATTTTCTGCTGCGAAGCGAATCCGAATATTAGGTGATTCGCTCCATAAGATTTGAAAATGTTCCTAAGGCTTTCTACGCATTAGCTACGTACTTGTCCGATAAATTGTACGCTAATGCTACATATAAGTTACTCTATAACGCTATTGCATACGAATACAAGTAATTAGCAAACTTTTACTGTTCGTTATTCGTGCGCAAAAGCCCGGGAAAAAATGGTCACCTGACCTAGTGGGCAGGGCTTGCTCTGATTGGCTCAGGCTCAGTAAGCCAGTGACGCATCACTTCTGCTGCGACTGCTGAGATGAGCAGAAGCACTGTGTGTGAAGTTCTAAAACACTGAGACCTGTGTTGTTGAAATTGCGGTGTAATTGTTCAGGGAATCCATATTACACATCAGGGATACTGCAGTGCAAGTGCAGGGCTAGTAATTAATCAGGCAGGGAGAGAGATAGGGAGAGAGACAAGGAGAGAGACAGGGACAAAGACAAAGACCAGTTGCAGGGCCACAGAGTGAAGTGAAAAATGTCTGGAATGGATAAGCAAAAGAGGTCCAGTTCCAGCCAGACCTCGAGCTCTAAAAAAAGGGAGAAGGTGGCACAGGGCAGCAGTGCCAAAGGACCTGTAGCCGGAACTTCTACTTCTGTAATTCGTAATAGTTGGCCACTGTTCCACCAGGCTAGCCCACCAAGGCGCAAAATTGTAGTGGAGGAGAAAGTGGATGAGGTAGTGGAGTGGATGGCATCTCAGTCTCAGCCAGATGATCTGCTGTCATCTGCTGATACAGTATTCATATGTAGCCAGAGGTCAGACTCAAAGCCTTCCTCCTGCTCCACCATTCCTTTCCAGCAAAGCCCATCATTTTCGTACGCAATTTGTACGCTCATGCGTACGTGTTCAAAGAAGTTGCGTACCTTTTAAAACTGAACGTTCGTTATTAGTGCGCGAATGTTCGTAAAACGCCACATAATAACGTATGATTTGTACGCAGATTCGTTGAATAGATTCGTAGAATATACGAATCTTAGGAAAAGTTCGACGAATGTTCGGCGAATAAAATTTTGAATGATTCACTCATCTCTAATTTCATGTTTGCTTATTTATGTATTCATATAATAATAATAAACAACTGGATAATAAATCCATTCAAAATTAGTCAGTTTTTTTTTCTTTTTCTTCCCATACAGCAGATTGTGCTTTTTTACTTCACTATGGGAAAACTATGGTGAAAAAATGCACAATTCAGTTTAATGAAACCAATGCTGAAAATTCCCTAAATGATATTTATTAGCTTGTTGCAATACATTCACGATTCACAACTGAATTTTGTATATATAAATTGTTCATATATAACTTGACTTTCTGTGTTGATTGATGATTTGAAATAATTGAATTGCCATTAATTACACTGTAAAAAAAAGTGTGCATTTGTGTATTTTTTTATTTATTTCTTTTTAGACCTTTTTTGGGGTCATTATTCAGTATAAGGATATATCACTGCTGCCTGGAGTCTCTTGCACTACTACACAGTCTATTGTACGTAGATATTGATGTTTATAGTTCACATAAAGCACATGCCATTGGGAATTATGGCTACCCCTAAGACATAGATTATTCAGTCCGCTTGTATTATTAAACACATCCGTCAATTCTAATGAGATTGCACCCAAGCCCTTTGCTTGAGTGGTGCTTAAGGTCCCTCTTCCATATCACAAGTCAGCAGTATTATAAATATGGTAGATGATAAATAGATAGATAGATAGATAGATAGATAGATAGATAGATAGATAGATAATTTATATAATCTAAACAAAATATATTTATGTGTTGTGGCTTCTAGAGGTGAGTTTATTTTTTCAATTCGATTCAGTATGAATAATTTCAGTCCAAATTGATAGTACACCTATTGCCGTGAAAAGTTGTGTATGGCTCCCTGAGGCCTCCCGGGACTGCATTCATCCTACTTCAAGCTCTTTAACAACAAGACAGCAATAGTAATGCCAAAGTGACGGAGACCTATAAGGCTATGAGTAAGTATTAGATTACATTTTATTTTAATTAAAAACAGTTAATAAAATATCCCTTTGTGGTGGAAGATGGTTTCTTCTCTGTCTTTTGATCGGTAAAATGGTGTCCTCCATTGTGTGCATTTGCGCAGAGCAGGACTCATTATATAAGTTTCAGATTTGCTGAAATGTGCAATGAATTTAACGTGTGTAGAATCGGTTTTCTCATCTCTAGCAGTTTCTTTACAATGTATTCTGTATTACATACCATTAATGTACATGAACATGTGATGGCCACTTCTCCTATTTGTGAAGTGTTCAGACCCTGAACTTAGAATCCATTCTACTCCATTAAAACGAGGTAGGTATAACTTTGTCATCGTAATTTCTCAGGCTTTTGTGTGCAGTACAATATCAGAGTCATCTTCACACCTTGGTGCTAGCAGCTTGGAAACAAATGCACTGAAACTTAATGGAAAATGTAAAATCACAAAAGAGGGAGTTAATGGCTACAACCAGTATTATTGTTCCTAATCCTGTAAAGTACTGAAGAGTGTGAAATACTGGACGAGCTAAAGTCAGAGTGGAGTCGTCGGCAGTACAGGCTGAGGCTTCCATAGATATACTGGAGCTACTGAATACGAATACAGTGAAAGCAAATATTACATACTGTAGGACTGCTTCAATGTTTCATAATATACTCAATGTGTCATATTTGTTTTATGGGGTTCATCTACCCAAAGATGTTTTTATTCAGTTTATACAGACGTAGCCGAGGTGCATTTGTAATTATGTATGGTTGCTTTATTGATGCAGGGTGATAGCTCTAAGTAGAGATACAGGCAGTCCTATGTACAACTCATCTTATTGTATAATGGAGACTATACAGATGTGTCCACCCTTACCTTAGCTCAGATTTATTTAAAGAGGTTGTCAAGCTTTCTAACACTTTCCACCCTCTCCTTCCCAGCCGGCTTCTGAAAGGAAGCATACTTACCTGCTTCTCACCGCTTGGTCTTACTCCATTGGTCTGGTCCACACTTGTAGACTTCCAGCATGGATTGGGGTCATGAACTGCTTAGGGGATACATGACCACTTTGGCCAGTCATTGGTGCAGAAGTACATATTATCCCCATCAGTGCTGGAAATTTACAAGCAAAGACCGGAGTGTGCAGGGGCGGATTGGCCATAGACCTTACAGGGAAATTTCCCGGTGGGCCGATGCCCAGGGGGCTGCCTGGGCCCTCCTCACAACCTCCCAGTGGACATTTTTGAGGATGTATTTTGTGCTGCTGGCAGTATTTTGTGGTGGACTGTGGTATTTGGCTTTGTTGGGGTGGTATAATGTGCCACAATATGGTATTGCTGGCCCTGCCTTCCATCAATTTAGACCCAATGGGGCCACTTTTAGTATTTTTTCCAGGGCCACTTTAAGTTCCCAGTCCGCCCCTGGGAGTGTGGTGAAAATAGCAGTGCTGCAACCAAGTGACAGGGAGCAGGTAAGCTGGCCATCTAATGCCACTTGTCCCAGGATAGAGTATATCAAACCAAAAATATAAAAGGTAAGGATATATCATCTTGCTTCCTATTGTGAATATGCTGCCTCATGGATTCACCATAGTAGGACTTATATAGTACACATGTCCATAAAACTGACCAGTTTGATCCTGTACAAAGTCCATACAATCATGCTGCAATGCCTCTTGCTACCAGTGAGTGGCACTGTGGTGAACATGGGGCTGCAAACCTCACTGAGTCCAACAGATATCCTTCCTTATCTGTCCTTTCGGCTCAACATAGGAAAAGATTTGTTGCCCTAGATCAGTGATGGCTAACCTCCGGAACTCCAGCTGTGGTGAAACTATGACTCCCAGCATGCTCCATTCATTTCTATGGAGTTCTGTGAACAGCCAAGCAAGTGTACATTTTGGGAGTTGTAGTTTTATCAGAACTAAGCCATCACAGGCTTAGATGACCAGCTTAAAAAAACAAACATGATTTTGCGATATTATGCCATAAGATGTCAATGCTATATATATCTAAAAGGTAGTCACCTAGTGGTTGTGATGTACATTGCAGCCTGCCAAAAGGTTTTGCTAGCATGTTGCGATCTTGTATTGAATTTATTTCACAGCAAATTGCAATCCTTAACAAAAGTCCAGCTAAGGTAAGGGTGGAAGCATTGGTGCTTGCAAACTGAAGCTGCTACAGGTTCAGCTCCTAATCCAGAACCAAGAAGTTCAGTTTACTTAGCAGTCCCAGTGCGAAAGAAGAAGGGATGTGATCTTAGGCTTTGGATCAGCGCTGGAGGAGGACAGCGATAATGCATTTATTCCACAAGTGTGTGCTTGTTTATTGAGATAACTTTCATGTGTGCCCCGGGGGCCGAGTGGCAGTCAGCTCGAAAGAGACACACAACTGATGTTAAACAACGCGCCAGCTTCACAAAACAAGACTTTCATCTCCACGAGAATTTTTTTTTCTTCCTCCCTCATCTAGGGGCCCGACTAGTAGCTTCATCATTTAAACAGCTTACTTACTAATATTTCCATGTTTGGCTTTTTATTACCCTGAAGAAATATTCACAAAACCGTTTTTCATAAGTACAGAGAAAAAATGGCAACATTTAGAATCCGCGAGGCTCGAAGCATTATATCATTAAAGCCAGTAACACAAATTAGAATTAGTCTGTACTCTTATGTTTGAGTTTGTTAAATAATTCAGATCAATATACAGAGTAAAATATGAACGCTGGGGAGCAGCAGTCAGATTAATTCTGGGTCGGTCGCACTGTTTCCTGCCTGTGTGACAATTAAGACTTTATTCCGTGGGATAAATCAGTGATTTGTATAGATTTTTCTTACTTAAAGACACAATGCGCCTTTTATCCGGTAGATGTACAAGAGCTGAGTAAGTTGTCTGCCATAGCTCATGATCAAATCCATTACTTGAACTGTCTGGGGCCCAATGCAAAACCTGTAACAAAGCAACTAACATATGCCATCTACAATATTAGTGTCTTTTTGTGACAGAGGGGCTTTGGTGGCCTTGGTGGTTCTGCACTCACTATACAATCAGTGTGCTATATACTGTATGGTCAGTAGCGTACATAGAGAAGCAAGGAACCCATAGCAAGGATCAAACTAGGCCCCCCACACAGGACAGAAGGGCTTCCACCTAAACCCTTTTCAATGACCCTTGAGCCATATTTCCACTGCCTCATTTGCTAAAAGTTGTTCCTTTAGAAGGTAGAGTCCTGACCAAGTTTTCACCTCCAGTAGAAGAGGAGATAATCCTAACTAAGTCCCCTCTTGCCCTGGGCCCCATAGCATTTTCATGGTCTGCCGCTATGGTAGTTACGACCCTGTGTATTGTTGTACATGGGCCTGCAGCTAAAGATTCAACATTATCTCAGAGACTTGGTATACTATTTATGCAATACATTAGGTCAATGGCAAAGGGATCTCTGCTCCATCTACTGTGCATACTGGAGAAGAAAATGTATGTCTGTTTTTGTAGCTTGTCAACCCTTGTATTCTAGTTTTCAGCATGCAAAAGTTGCAAAGATTTGCACTGGATTTGCGCAAAAATGTTAAACTTTTTGAAATTCTAACGTTGCTTTCGTCACATGGCTGGGCTTAGTAGGGAAGGGGGGTGGGGTAGCGGGCGAATTGACCTTCTGCAGCCCAATTTACAGATGTAGCAAATGTTAATTAAACAGTGGCATCAAACTTTTCCCAGTTCAATACCGGGCCATCTAACCCCCTTTCTGACAAAGCACATCTTCTGTTTTTGCAATACATACATTTTTGAAAGCCATAACTTATTTTTCTGCTCAGTTGTGTAAATAATTTTTGTGCCATTTTTCGGTGATATATGGAGCTTTATTTATTGTTGTTTTTGTTTTGTTTTTATCCCCAGGAAAATATTTTTTTAAAACGGGACAAAAAAGTCTGCTTCACATGTTTTTGATTTTCTTTTCTGTTAACAGCACGACTAAACTATTTTGTGAAATGATGTCCCTTTTTTGTAATGGTTGTTTTAATATATGGGATGTATGGGGAGGGAGCTAGAGGCTGAGTGTGGTGTGTGGTGGTGACTTACTTATTATTTTTGATCTTTTTTTGTCTTTTTTTTTTCTTCACGGGCTTTGGGGGACATTTAACATGACTTTTTTTAATTAACTGGGGCTGACAAACGGCATTAACCCCACTTACAGGGAAAATATAGCCCGCACAGAGATTGTACAAGGTTATACAGCCTCTCTGCAGAGCTGATCTGAGCAACTTAGATACCCGGCCTCCAGCAATCACATGATCGCTTGGATCTGAGCAGAGTGCTGTGTATGCAGCAATATGGAAGGCAGGGATCGTAAAAACATCCAACATTTAAAGTCAACAGGTAGTTGGCAAGCGATTAACTTGTCTTTCAATGCTTTTTGTTGAGTTAAGTGTCAAATTAATATGTGTAGCAACAGTGTAGTAAATGCATTAAGTGTCAAGTTCATGATTGCTACATCTTTATTTACTATGATTTTAAGTGGCATAAATTGCAGTTCAAACCTTCATCAGTTCATTGCTGGTATTCGAAGAATCTATGGCACACCAGTAAATTGCAAAAAAGTGATGCTCTTTAATTCATATTTTATGGAAAGATAAACAACTCATTTTTAATAAATCTATATCGTATTACATATAAAGACCAACAATTGTCCCAACGTTTCGGTCGTGTTGCGACTTTTCTCAGGGGATCTGTGGTCAGAAGTGGAAGGCATGCGCTCTGGAGATCGGACGCCGCTGGGAGCGTGCTGTCCCTCGACCAAAATGTTCGGACAATTGCTGGTCTTTCTATGTAATACGACACCTCTGGATGAATTTATTGGAAATAAGTTGTTTGTTTTTCCACTCTAATATGAATTAAAGAGCATCACTTATTTGCAATTTACTGGTGTGCCATAGATTCTTCTATTACTATATGACGTCCAGTCCTCTATGAGCACCCGAATACAAGGGAGTGCAGATCTCATCTTTCTTCGAGCATAGCTGGCATTCTGCAGACTTGGTTTTCCGGTGTATGCCAAGCTATGTTCCAAATTAATTAAAAGTCTGCATTTCTTAATAATACCAGCTCACTTCTTAATTAAGACTGTCGTATGAAACTCCAGTCTTAGTAAATCAGCCTGATGTTTCTTCTATGTTTCCCTGCTAATCTTATCCACAATTAATAGTCTGGTCATACACATTCACATACTAATTTGCTTGGCCAGCTATAACTCTCTCACAATGTAACCGCCTTGGGGCTTGGTTTACTGCCAATTATATGGGCATTGTAGATTGTTATTGGTAACAACAGTGGTGTTGTATTTCTGTGTGAAAAGCAGATTTCCTTGACCTAGCCAAGGGTATGATCATCACTCAGCAAAGGATCAATGACCATCTAAGGTCCAAGTATGACAAGCCATGGGTATTGTATAGAACAACTGATCTGTAATACGACAGGGTATGTGAGGCCAAAGATGGTATGAACCCCTAGTAGTCAATGTACTATTGTTCTCCAAAATCATTTGTCATCTGCTAAGTAAGTTCCCTGTGGGACCCCAAGGAATGTTGACCATTGTTTTAAGACCCATTTTTCAATTCATCATTACTGAACTCTTCTGAATCAGTTTCCCATAGGTCTGTCACCTAACGATGGAATGTAACTTTCTTCTTGGACCCTCTGAGTGATTTTACTATAAGTTTGGGATGTCAAACAGGTACTATTAATCTCAAAGTATTGTTTGCACACACCATGTTTCAATGTGTCATTGTTGGGGGACATTGTTACATCCAAAAAGAGGTGGCCATCAAGAGAATGTGGAGTAGAATAGAATAGACCCTATTTTTTCTTTTGAAGCATCTTATCTCTAAGAGATACCTAAGTGATACCTAATGTATGTATAGTTCAATGTACCATACCTGACCAAGCATAGGAAACTTAAGCTATATTCTGTATGATTTTTATGGACTCAAGAAAGCCTTCTATCAGCTTCATTGCATTGAAAGCAGTGGCACCTCTATATTACTTTTTTAATGTTGACCACTAGGGGCACTATTTTATTTCAGTTTTCCTCCAGCTTCATAGATATATTTTGTTACCATGCGCACGGTCTCATGAGGTCTTCTTTGCAGAAGAAGGAAAACTGTTTGAGATCTAAATTATATTATGCCATGTAAAGGTATATGTCAAAATCAAGCTCATACAGCTGTAAGGCAGAAAACAGAAAGCCAGCGGAGCATTATACACATCAACATCCCTCTATTGTAAATCACATGGCATATGCACAATAGTTTCTCCCAAGAGATACCATCAGTTCCCGCTGTGTTATTCTGCAGGGGTGGATTCATCAGTGTCTAAAATAAGTTGTTCCTCGATAAATCAGACCTTCGAGCAACACAACCCAAAGTGATATGATCTCACAAGTGAGATAATAACTCTATTTGATGAATAACCTTTTGCTGCATAGGTGATAACCACTTCCCATAGATGCAGTTAAAGTAGTTGGTTATGACAGAAAGGAACCTGGAAACAACACGAACCTGGATGATGTACCGTACTACTTGCTTTTTAGAACCAGGGATGGGACCAACATATTGTACCCTCCTTGTGTGCCCTGGCAGTTAAATTTAACTCCTGTACTAAGAATGCTTAAAGGAAAACTCCACTTTCTTTTCATCTACATAACATATTGAGTGTATTTGTAAATATCTTGGGGGACATTTATTAAGACTGGCAATTTAGACTCCGATCTTAGACCTTCTGTGCTGCTAGTGGATGCACCAAAGTCATGTGGAGGTGCAGGCCGCTACATATCTTTGGCGCTTCCTCCAGCAGGCCATGCAACATACAAAAATCCATGCCAGCTCCCACTAGTAGATTTAAGTTAATTTTTCACCCCAAACCTGGGTTGGAAATTGATAAATGAGACAAGCCTACTGGCTTGCTCTCCTCCCTACTCAAGTCTGTTTTCTCGGCACTCGGGAAGAGTGGCATGAGCAGTAAAAAGTCACAGATTTTGATGCAAAAATAATACGCCAAAAAGTGGTGTATAATTCATAATAAATGCCCCCTTTGTTTTTCCACTAATTATCTGTAACATGTTGGCTTTCTTCTCCATTCATGGTTAAAGCTAAATTCAGCAGTGAACTGATTCCCTGTTATTAGAAAACAATGCATTGTGGGAGATCTGACGATTTATAAACAGAGTTAAGCTTTGATTACATGTTTGATAATGGGGTTGTGATGAACCACTTTGTGTTTCAAAGGACAAGTAGAAGAAACTTAGTAGAAGTACAAAATCAATATATTCAGAATGAGTTCATTGATATATTGTTAAAAGTCAGACTACACTTTAATTTGAAGGGGTTGCCCTGTTTGTACAGCCCTTTATTAACAATGATCCCTGAAAATGGGCTATTTACTGTAGCTGTTGTTGTTAGCAAGCCACTGATGAGTTTTCATCAAAGCACCAGAGGGTACCCACTGAAATTGGTACTATGGTTTATTTGGAAGTTCCATGAAAGAGTTTATTCATACATACATACATAGATACATGTACTACATAAAGACATAGGTATAGTGTTTTAAAAATTGGAAAACCCCTTTAACGGCCACTGTATTTTTCATATTTAAGTTACCCAAACTACAAATCCTATCAGATCTAGGAATATGAATTAACTTGAAGATTGTTGCTTGATAATCTTTTTGGATACAATATTGATAAAGGTGTCAAAATGAATAATTTTTGGTTTGTATTATTTCCTTTTCCTACCACTGAGACATATGAGATATAAGAAGACACAAGATAAATACCATTTTTGTCATCCAAGAGTTCATTAGTAATATACAGTCATTAAGGGGCTTGTGTGTAAATTTCCTTGTATTATATTCATTTTAAACCATCTACTCAATATTTCCCTCTTGCATGGCCCTGTTAATGGCCTTTTTTTTTTCAAAATACTGATATTTCAATTTTGGATATGATGTTATTTGGCTAGTAGCTAGTGAGTTGTCCCAAAATATTCCACATTTTTCAAACCAGCATGCAATTAAAAGTTTGGTATAGCCTGTGAGTTATTCAATACATTGTATCTGTAAGGACATGTCCTGTGAGAAAGGACACACTCTCTGAGCTGTTGTAGGGATAGAGCTGCAGCAGAAAGCACCCTCTACTTGAAGGGGCATGCCCCCTGAGCTACCAGTCTAAGGATAGTCTAGCAGAGCAATTAATGGGGAGATCTCTGGATCCATGTGAGGTACAGGGCTGGTTCTGGTTTTGTTAGAAACAGATCATCATGTACTATATATGTTTTCTGATTTTCACTTTTAACATTAATCATGGGATAACCCCTTTAAGGCCACTTTCAAATGGTTAGTGGTTGGTCAGTGATATGCATCAGTGATTTTAAGCTAAAACTAGCTTTGGTCAAAAACACAGAAGAGGTTGAGATGTTTTCATTATACTTTACCTCTGTGGAGGCTCTACTCCTGGTTTTGGCTCACAATCATCAATGCAAACCACCGACCAAAACACTGACTTGTGAGGTCTAAGAGTGCACGCAGAATAGAGAAGGCCCTAAGGCTACTTTCACACTTGTGTTTTAATATTCCGGTATTGAGCTCCGTCATAGGGGCTCAATACCGGAATAAAACGCTTCAGTTTTGTCCCCATTCATTGTCAATGGGGACAAAACTGAACTAAAGACAACGGAATGCTCCTAAAAGCATTATGTTCCGTCTCCAGACCGGAGAGCAAACCGCAACATGCTGCGGTTTGCTGTCCGGTCTGGGCATCCGCACCAAGACGGATCCGTCCCTATTGATTTGCAATGGGGGTCCGTCTTGGTGCAATTTCCCCTCCCTCCAGCAGGTGGCGCTGTGGGTAAACTTACCCTTTTGCGCGCCGTCCTCCTCGTCGCTGGTCAGTTCCGGAGCTGCTGGAACAGGTAAGTGTCTGTGTATGTGTATGCTTATGTGTCTGTGTATGTTTATGTGTCTGTGTGTGTATGTGTGTGTATGTGTATGCGCTGCTCCGGCCCCACATGTGTTCATGCGGCAGCACGGATCCGGCGGCACCCTTCACCCGCCAGATCCGTGCTGGCGCTGGTGTGAAAGAGGCCTAACTCTGTGCCATTTTTGCTCTCAGCTGTCATTAGAAATGTCTTCAAAAAGTTGGGGGAAGACTAAGGTGACAGAATAATAAGTAGTTTTATACCATTTTAATAATTTTAAAAGACAGGTTGCTGACAGAGGACAGGGCCTTCTGCTCTGAAAGCAGAAGTTTTATTTCAGCACCAATTCTTTTAAACCTTGAGGTTTCTTCTTGATCTACACGTATAGGTCTTGCATTGTAACGGTCTGCACTCACTGATAATCAGGCAGCGGACTGTAAATTTTATTTGAAGGCAAGAGGTTGCCCTGAACTGCAGGGCAGTGAGGTGCCCTGTGCTGAACAGATGGCACAAACCTGGAATATTGGCAATCCTTTGTCTTAACCATGCTGTTCCCATACATCAGAGCATCATGTTAAAGTGCATGGAACAAACAGCTTCTTGCTTTTCTAACATATGCAGATAAGATTTCTATCCTTATGTTAGTGGCTCTCAATGAAGAAATATTAATTGAACACATTGTTGGGTGTGGTTCTGGTTAATGGAAAAAAAGTAAAAATAAATTTCTTATAAATTACTTTATGGCTTCCTGAGAACCATGAGAGGTAGAAAAAAATACCAACTAATCCATATAGTGTGATAATAATTTTTAGGTGTCAATCTACTGTAGACGGGTGACGCAACCACAAACATGCCTGGTAGATAGGAGGTAACTGGTCTGGGAAACATGAAGGTTGGGGTGGAACAGTTAACCTGAATCCTTATCAAGACACATCCACATGATGTGCGCTATTTATAATACTGGTGTCTTTTGTGGAAAAATTTCCATTGGGTCTCCTAAGGTACCAGGGTCAGGGTACAACTGCTATCTCTGCACCCCATAACTATAACCCTGCTTAGATTCATACTGGATGCCATATGCCATAATAAAATGTCAAACAAAGCTTGGGTTAGTGCTTGGATGAAGGACTGGGAATGGTAGGGGCAGGAATTTAGCTATATCTCCCCTAAGCTTCCTTAAGTAGAGAACCGGTGTTTGACTGAGGATGTTTTAGTATCTTCCCACCGCCTTCCCTGACAGAGTTGTACTGGAAGCTATACAACTGCAGATTTCAGTTGGAGTCAGGCACAGAGCTTGAGTTAAAGGTCTGTGAAAGTTTGGGTCTAGGAGTTGAACTGTATCTCCCCTAAGATTCTTCAAGTAGAGAACTACTGCTTGACTGAGGACATGTGAAAGCCCCCCACGTTGTTCTCTGATAAAGTAACACAGGATGCTACCAAACTCCCTTGCCCCCTTCCTTAAAGAACTTTAGAAAGTTGTGACCCTTAGAGTTGCTGAATAGTTGAGAACTGAAGCACTTTCTTGCCTGGCGAAGAATTCTACAGGGCACTCTTTTATGTCTGTGCAATTTGTATTTTAGGTTTAATTTCCCTGTTACTGCTGTAAGTGTGAGTTGTGCATCAGTGCAGTGAGAGATGCTCGTGCCTTGAGAGACAGTGACATTTGCAATTAGTGGTTAATATGCTGTTAAGTACGTTCATGATGAGTATAATGTCTAGAACCTTATGATACAATGCTAAATCAGCAAGTCTATTCCCCGCAGCTCAGCGCTTTCCTTTCTACCACATGGGGATTCCTGATATTGACGATCCATTATCCTGATAAGTTAGAAAGGGCAGTGCGGTTTATGTGCGACATGCAACAATCCCAATGCAAGTTATTCTTTATTCATTATGATTGTTAGATTATTTTGCATAATTGATGAGTCCAGAAATTTACACTGGCTTTGAAGCTTCTATATACTTCAAGATTTAGGAATGTATAAGCAAAACTTGACCACCTGCAATGGGGATAGTGTGCTCCATCGGGGGAAGTAAATGGCATAATGAGAAATATAGAGCCTATATAGCTAAATTATTTGGTATGAAAGTTCATTGAATAGTCATTATAAGCTAGAGACCTCTTATAAGAGTGTGCATATGGAGCTGGTAGACTATTTAGCTACCATGAGACCCCGGAGGGACCCTAAGCCTGTAGAATTCCATTATCTTTCCTACTAGGTGGTAAGGAACTACATTGTCAACATTACATTTGTTTGCCCACATAGGACTCACTACCTTCTGGAAATAACTCACCTGTGGTCTGCCAAGTGAATGGGCTTCAGCAAAAATTTGAGATTCTATGGTGCCACTTTTCTGGTGCTTGATAAATTCCAAAACAACAATCATAAAAGGCAATCCACAACAGTGGTTCCAATCATGAATCAAACTACTCACAACATTGTTGTGCTTCTTCGGAATTCTTCCATCTATTTTTAAAAACTTTACCAAAAATCATCAGTGGGTACAAGGGCTGAAGCTTCTCATTGGTGTCCTCACTACACAACGTTTTGGGAGGACCCTAAAATGTCACATAGTGAAGGTACTAGTTATTGAGAAGCTTCAGCTCTTGCACTGACTGATAATTGTTTGGTAAAGTTTTTAAAAATATGAATTTCAAAGAAAAGCTACAATATCTTAAGTACAGTAAGTTGATTCATGATAAAAAAAACATGTTTGGCCTGCCTATTATGATGGTTGTTTTGGACATTGAGAGTAGAGGACTTGAGCGGGTTTGGAGGATTCCCTCCTTTCTGTCTTGGTAGTGAAAGTAAAGACTAGTATTAAGCGAAGTGAAGCATTCGAAGTGGAATTCGGTCTGAAGTTTAGGAAAACTTCTATTCTCAGCGAATCCAAATTTCCTTGCGCTTCGTGGTAAAAAATCAGGTTTTCCTAAAATTGTGGCTGCACGTTACAAAGAAAAACTAAGTGTAGAGGAGACAAGCCCAGGAATGCAAGATCACCCATAATGCCGTACAGCCAGTCAATCTGCAGATAGCCATCCCCTGCAATGTCACAACCCTATAAAACCCTCATTCTGCTCCATCTCTACCATTGTCCTGTGAGCTAAGCAAAGGAGAGACGTGGCAAGTGCTCGAAGACAGTGTTGCTGAAAATGATTAATGGAAGAACTGTATATCAATAAGATGGAAGCCTTTATTATTCCGGTGCCAGCGTGTCAACCATCCAGTCTGCACCACTTGGGGGGGGGGGGGGGCAGGTCTTAATGATGACCATCCTTATATTTTGCTGAGTTTGCTTCCTACAAAAATCAGCAAGATGCAGACAGAGGAGGAGCTGGATGTTCCTGATGACATATTCTCATCAATATTAGATGATGTGGAAAAGGAGGAAAAGCAGATGGCAGAAGAAGGGCTCCCATCTGTAGGGCATGAGAGCACTGGGGTTGGAGAAATGGGTATGCCAGCATATTGTGCCCCCACCTAACCATCCAAACCCCATGCCATGTTTAAAGGTGCATTAAAGGTACCACACGACCATTAACAATGAAGACCGACTATAGAGTGCGGTCTAGATTATTAAATGAAAGGCAGCTGTAGGCTAATTGGCTATGCAGTTCTCCACTTCAGAACAGACGCTCTTTGTGGCCATACGCTAATGCACAGTACCCTGGGTATGCCTGATTTATACCGATTTGTGAATTCATTCGAATTTGATGTGGAAGCTGCCAAATTGATTTTTTCAAAACTTCCCTTATCTGTATCCAGGACTATAATTTTGGAACAATTTTGACTTTGGCTACGGTGCTATGCTATGACTATCTACAGTATCTGTTTATCTATCTATCTATCTATCTATCTATCTATCTATCTATCTATCTATCTATCTAGCAAATTCAAAAAGCGAGGCAGCACTCCAGCTTGGTGAAGATAACGGAACCTTTATTTCCAGAAATGCAACGTTTCAGCCTACTCCATGAGGCCTTTATCAAGCATCTATCTATCTATCTATTTTATGTACTGTATATTGGTTAGTTTGATACAACACTATTATATGGTCAAGAGAAAGAAAGGATCACCTAACCTTTACTGTATGAGTTAAAAAACTTTCTGTAGCTCCACTTCAGAATGTTTGTACTGACACACTGTAATATTAGAGCTGTACTTTCTTCTGTTTGGCCCTTGATAGGTTATAAGTAGCAGCAGCGCTGTGTCAGGACAGAGAAAGTAAAAGCATCATACATCCTTCAGGTTTTTTCCTTGACAGCTTATGTCATCTATCTGGTATAGGTCATAAATACCTTGTCAAGCTTATATAAAGAAATGAAATATAGACAGAGCCATTTTTTATTTTTAGCGAGGCCTACACTCTCCTGAGGAAAAAAGCAAAAGCAAAAAAAGGTAGAGCAATAAAAAGTTGGAAAAGTAAAAAAAAAAACATCAAGGAAGAAATATATATTTATACAGATGCAGCCAAGCTAAACTTGATGGTTAAGGCATTAAGTAAAAATAAAAAATGGCACAAAAAGGTTAACTCTTTCAATGTATTTCAATTGCTTTTGTCACAAGATGGTGAGATAAAACTGTGAAGTGTTATCAGAGTTATCAAAGTCAATTTTACATCTGTACCTATTGACTTGTGCATACATAGACATTCTATATCCATCTCATATCCATACATCTTCAAAGAGCCTGTGAATCCTATGGGCCTTACATTGACCTTGATATTCCAAACATGCTGTTTGTACAGCTATTTTTACAATACTATTTCATCCTCTTCTATTACACCGCACAGACTGCCATAACTGAATCATAACCTCAATATGGCACAACTCAAGAGTCAGGGCAGACCCCCAGCTACAGTACTTAATTGCTTTGTGCAATCCCATTTTATTGGCTTGCTTCAGGTTTTAAAGTTTAATCGTTGGACAAAGAGGACGAGAAACATATGCTAACATAATTGGGTATTAAAAATATACTAATAAAGTAATATTCATGTATTAGTAATCTACTACTACGATTACTAATCACATTCTAATGAAATGACTGCTACTTCTAGTATTAGGTTCCTTTAAATCAGGGGTGCACAACCTGCGGCCCAGGGGCCACATGCGGCCCTTGATACCCTTCTGTGCAGCCCCCAACCATCTGGTAACAGACATGTATGTCTTTGTCTTGTGGCTGCTCACATGTATCTGTCATGTATTCTCCCATTAGATGGGAATCCCGGAGGTGTAACCAGACATTTATAGTATATACTGTATGTACAATATGCCATAAATACAGTATTTCAGTTGTTAATACCACTTAAAATTTTATTTTTGGCTGTTGTCGTTGGTTCAGTCTGACAATGTGGTCCCCAACCAAAAAACGTGCACCCCTGCTTTAAATGGACCAATTTCATCCCAGGTCAAGCACCATATGCCAAATAACAAGTTAATCTGTGCTTGCTTAAAGGGTCTTTCAGGCAGGCGAAGCTGAAATTAGAATGAATTATCTTTAGCAGTTCAACCACCATCAATCTAATAAGTATGGAAAGCTTAAAGGGGTTACCCGGGAAAAGATATTGATGATCTATCCTAAGGATCGGTCGTCAATATCAGATCTGTGAAGGTCTGACACCTGGCACCCTCTCCGTTCAGCTGGCACTCCATGATCGCCATGGCCTTTTCTCAGGCCATTGATGTCACCGTACATTGGTCATGTGGCCTATTTGTAGTCAATTGGTTGAGCTGCAATACCAAGCACTGCCACTTTACGATGTACATTACTTTGCTTGGAAGGCTGCTGCTCACAGAGCTCCAGAGCGATGAGCGCAGCGGCTCAATGATACAGCCGATCAGTGGATGATGAGATAATGATGACCTTTAAGTCTTTGTTTACATTACTTTCATGATTTCCATTTTTAAAAGGAACCTGTTGTCATGAAATGCAATGTAATCAGCTGGCAGTATGTTATAGAGCAGGGTGATATATATATGATCTATAGATTTATGGGAAAATATCTGGCAGCTCTACACACAGTGATAAGGGAAGGCAGTCAATAACTGAAAATACCTCCCACTTGGCTGCTGATCCTAGAAAGAGCAGAGATTTCAATGTACAGATTAGAAGTTATACTGAATATTTTCCCATAAAACTATATACCAATCTGCTCTGCTTCTTCTGCTCTATAATATGCTGACTGTAGATCAAACAGCATTTTATGGTGACAGGTTCCCTTTAAAGGAGCCATATTTTAAGGTAGACTATGAACCCTACAGGAACATCTCCATTCTCCAGTCCCCTGTCGTAGGTGAAGGGTACGCTTATGTGTAGACTGGCAAAACTTGTATTTTCACAACACTGTCAGTAACCTTTTTATGTAGAGAAGAAAAAATCAATTTGTGCAGACTTTGATTACTAGGCACTTGCTCATTTCCAGGTGCATAATATTGTAATCGCTGTGCATGCTAATGCAGGTACTTAAATATGCAGACTAAATGGCATTAAAACACATTAAGAAAATAAACAATTGGGTGAGAGAAATGGAAAAGAGATAGCAGAAAGATAGCAATCATACATTTATAGGCTATAAGGCAGCTTTCCTACATAACTATGGGTCTTTTTAAGCCATTTTCCTCTATTTACTGTGTTTTTGGAAACACTTCATTATGCTGCGCAATAAAGAAAGTACTTAGAGGAACACATTGTATCATCGCCGTTCTTCATAATAACAGATAAGCGACCCGTTTTTGTCCAATATCCTTACTGATTAAATTGTGTTTGCATAGTTTGGAGAAAAGTGTTTTAAAACTATTACGGAAGTAGGCTGAGCCAGATCAAGATATATGGGGTCCTTTGGGTACAGTATATGGGGTTCTTTGGGTAACAAAATATTGTGAGCTCCCTGTCTACTCCACCCTTTGGACTGCCAAGCATAAGAATATGTTTACCTATATCGTCATGGACCCTCTTAGTCTGTTAGGCTTAGAGCAGTGATGTATTATTTGACAGCATCTGACTTCCCTGGAGGTAAGCCAAGAAGTTAGAAACCCAACAAACATTTCCAAGCACCACTTGTGAAAGCAACACTTGAAGAAGAGCATTTTGGCTCTATTACTGGTTGTGGATGTTTTGTGATTAATTAGAGTCCTTATATCAATTGGAATTAGGGCATGTCTACTCTTCCCACATCCATACAGCCATCATCACAGAGACTTTTCTGAGACCTAGGACTTTCTATGATCTAAAGACTATCCTTCATTGTAAGACCAGGGTTGCTTTGGGTCTCAGTCTGGTCTGTGTCATTCTAGTTTTGGTATAGTTGATCTTCTAACCAGGTCCAAAGCTGTATTGTTCTACGTTTGAACAAAATGATCATTTTATGGTAGCTTCCTTTATGGAACAAGAAGATACTGTATGTTTTGGGCATGCTTGTTATATGATGGCAGGCAACTATTTTACAAGTAAGACTAAGGTACCAGTTAATTTTATACCAATGATAAAGAAAAAGAAAGAAAAAAACATGCAAGAAAAAAACGCAAGAAAAAAACTCAACCACATGCAGAGATATATGGCGTTGTGCAAAGTGTACATAATATGTGTATATCCTAACCATACATCAAAATAACCACCACGCCACCTGCATCACATTGGTTCATTAAAGAATAATTGGTAGTACCAGCTCCCAAAGGCAAACAAGAGAACATGTGTCTATACAAAGACAAAATGGAGCCTTTTACGTACTATAAAAATATGAATATGACAATCTTTATTGGTATCACAAACATAAATAAATACAAATTACTGTTACAGGGGAGGGTGACAGTGCAAGAAAAACACCATCCCTTATCCACATTTAATAATATATTAGTATAGTACATCTATAAATAACAACCTGGTGAGTACTGGAACCTATCTCCTAGTTGGGTACAGTGCCATGTGACCAAACATAACATAACAGTGGCGCCACATACACTAAACGGTTTGTACCCTATTCGATTACATGCATGGTCACATGTGGTCACCGGCATCCAAACAGGGTTAGATAAAGACACTGCTCTGTGCATCAGTCACAGTATAGACATATATTACATGTCCCACGTAACTCACCAGAAATAGTGGAAGCCAAAATAAGGCCAGGGATGGTGTTACTCCGACGCGCGTTTCGGCGTGTCCTTCGTCCGGGGGTAACGCCAACACTGTGGGAAATCATTAAAAAGTATGGTATGGCCAATCACAAACCCCAATCATTATTTACATCATTGCAAGCAGCTGTTACCTCCTATCTGCAGACCTGGAGTGGATCGCTGTAAATGATAAATTTGGTCATGAGTGTAGGTAGACTATATTTATGTGTTATTTATTTGCAAATGCATGCTATTGAGTCAACCAACACTATGAAAGAAGCCTCAGCAGTAGGGGGAAGAAGAAAGGATTATAGGAGGTACTGTAGACTATGTATTGAAAGGCTATAGTTCAAAGAAAAAGGCATTGGGACAAAGCAATGTACATGATAATCATAACCTTATTATTAAAATTCTGCTATACAGCACAATCCCAAGTACTGATATTTCTAGTTCAGTTTCTCTTTCGTTCCTCATGAGCCTTAGGGAGGGACATGACTTACCACAGTTCTAGTTCAGAAATAATTGGCACCTTTAAGGTCATCAACAAACTACACATGCTGATTATCTTCATTATGGCTGAACTATTATCATATTGCTCCTGAGGAGCGTGAAGAAGTAGTAGCCTTAACATACAGTGAAACCACTCTAAAAACTTACTCTTTGAGAGAACCACTCCCTTATTCAGGCCAGATTCCCATGACAGATTAGTAGTTTCATCTATTATATATACTGGCCATCCTGTTTTGAGAAGACCACCCTCTTAGAAGACCATTTTGAATGCAATTATGGGTGGTTGGCTCAAATTGTTTTCACTGTACGTGCCTGAAGTAGCTCTGTAAGTAACTTGGAGAACATACAGCAAGGTTTATGGGTATATTTAGCACTTTCTGTATATAAGTGAAGACAGGCCAACTTTAATTGAAACAAATGTTGTTCCTGCACAGATTAACAGTTCTGCTCTCAGTTAATTGTCTTTAGTTTATTGGGAACAAACAAGTCAATGAGCTCCTTTGCTTAAGATGTTTCTATTGTTTATTCACACGGGTAAAATAGAACCAAGAGAAATTCACTTTCTACAGAGTTCAAGAAGTAACAATAGTCTAGGCTTCTTTCTGTAAAAATGTGGGGAAAACATAGACAATATACACAACCAGAAACATATGGCATCACAAGATGAGGCTCCTCAGACCTCAAATTCATCCTATATGGCTACATAGTATGGAATTGTGGTTGGAAGAATTTCTAATGGAATCACAAAATGAAGATCACATAAAAAACCAATTTGTAGCTCTCATGACCGCGACTCCATCATACATACTGTAGTTACATAGTATGGAACGGTGTTTGGGGGAGTTGCTAATGGGATCCAAATCTACCACATACAAAATCTATTTGTAGCTCTTCTGACCACAAGTCCATCATAAATAGTTACATAGTATGGAATGGGGGTTGGAGAACTGGGCTCTTTGTGGTTATCATCTTGTAATGGAACCCGAGTAAGCATGTGAGACAGCCAGATGGTGGACATTTACTGGATAGTACATGTGATACATGTATATGACCTAGCTCAAAGTACAGCTACAGTATTTTAGTTTACTGCAACAGGCAAGAAATGAATACCACAGATATGGTCATTCCTTCTACTTGGAGCTTAGTGGTGGTGGGAAGTTGGTCTTCTAATAGTCATATTTCTTTTTACATAATAATAAACAATCAAATGTCATTTGTGCTGTAGGAAAATGCTATACTCCACCACTCAGTGAGCCTGCTTGGGCTGTCAAAAATGGGTATGTCTTAAGCGACAGTAGTTTCACACCATTTTGATTGAGGAGGGAGAGCTTCACCTGGATCTGAGGGTTTCAATTACCAATAAGCTAAGGTAAGGGAGTTTACAAACAGTCCATGCTACTTATTATAGTTCTCTTCACCTCTTTGTACAGAGGTGTAAAGTAACTTGAACTGGATCCCAATACAAAAATCTAGACAAGGAACTTGGGCCTTTCCGTTTCTTCAAGTCCAATTGTGACAGCTCCTCTGCACACCCTTTACCTATACCCATGATCCCTGATCAGAACTTGGGGCTAGCTATACTTACACAATTAGCAAATATACATTTTGGAGACAAATTCCCTTTAATTTTGCCAACTGTATTTTAAATGTGTTCCTTCTGCAGATGGAATGGAGGTTATGTTATAGTTTATGCAGATCTACATGTAGTTGATGACTAGTAACATGCTGCATAGAATGTGCTATTCCAAAGTTAACATGAACTGTCTGTGACTAGCTAAACAGTCATATGTATCCCAAAGTTGTATTTGTGCAGTTAAGGAATTACAGCGGAAATAGAGACACCTCTTATAGTTTAACATTTTTTTCCACAATTGTCCCATTTTATTGATTTATATAGGCATTCTCTGTCTAAAGCCTTTAACATTAGCCTTTGGGTAAAATATGCAACCACTTACAATGGGCAAATCATGCTGTATATTTCTAGAACACTAGTCTGCATGACACGCTCTAACATGCAGAACGGCAGTAAAAAATATTGTCCAATTATATGTTAAAATGAGGCATAGGGAGCGAGCGCACCTGAGCCTGCGTGTCCTTTCCTGCAAAATAAAATGCATATTTCAGGATGATTTTCTGGGGGAACTGATGGATGAATTAAATCCAAGTTGCTGGGTAAAGCCATTTGATTTTTTATCGCTCTCACAACCGGAGGCTATATTATTTTTAACACTATGTATCTTTAGTGAAAGCTTATTTTTAAGACTATTTTCAACATGAAATCACCTCTTTTAGCGAGTAAACGACAAATACATAAAGTGAGACTTCAGTTATGTCTGTATATAACTAATACAGGCTTATTCTAGAATTGCTATATTTTTAAGTGATTGCAATAAATGTGAAGCATTGGAGTCACTTTAGTCATTTTTGGAATTGTCTTACAAGCAGTTTCCTGATCTGATCTCAGAACAGCTCCTTTTATGACTAAGATGTTCCTATAATAACCCTCTAGAGAAGGGATAAGGTTAAATTCCCCATTGCGAGTTGTAACTAAAGCCCAGTGATGGGTGCCAGACTGCCAGGGAATGTGAATACAGGGCTAGGCTAGAAAACTGAACCTTTGCCCTAAGTGAAGGAAAGTCTGGCTATTCTGCTGATGGAGCCTTTATAGTAGAACTGAGATGATGTGATTTACCCAAGTCATGCACAGCCCATACTGTATGTTTCTTTACATATAGCAACTACAGTATCCTCATTACAGTGTCAGATACAATACTGAGTTTCAATGCCAAAAACAGGACCCCACAACAGAATCAGGTATAATACCCCCATAACAATATTAGATATTAGATTGATAGATATGAGATTGATTGATTGTTTGATTGACTGATATTAGATAGATAGATAGATTTATAGATAGATATTACTGTAGATTTATAGATATGAAATAGATAGATAGATAGATAGATAGATAGATAGATAGATAGATATGATATACATAGTCATTTACACACTTATTAGATTATATTCTGACAATATGTACGACATACATTAAGATTTGATGCATGTTACAAAAACAAACATTGAGGTTCTTTTTTTTTTTTTCTTCAAAAAATGCAAGCCGAGATCATGATTCAAGTAAATGGAAGGTTCAAAAAATATGGCCTCTAAACGATGCACTTCAAGGATATGAAGAGGTGACTGCACTACATAGTTTCCGGATCTAGTATATTATCAGTCACCTTGTAATTAGTAATAAGTCTTCAAACATAATTAAGAAGAATTACGACTTTAAGTATCATTAAACTTGATAATGTTCTAAGCACAGTTAGTTAAATTATTGTTACGCCATGAAAACAGCCCGGAGACAGGACGTGTCGGCCACTGAAAGAGAAGGGCAGGTCTTAGGCAGACGCTGGGGACAGCTTTTATGAAGACAGGCAACTAATGTCATATGAAATAACTCAGTGAGGAAGACATGAAAGTAACGATCCCTGACACTGGACATTGCTGAAAAATGTAAGCCTCCTTATGGAAAGGGTTTATGTGGACTCATAAATGGATAATAGATGCTCACCAACATCATCTCCTGACAGCCATTATGTTGCCTATAGGTTTTGTCACCCATCTTTCCACAGAGCCTGAAGAACACACCACATATATGCTTGTCCATGGGCAGAAAACCGTACTAACCATAAAATACTTGGAGCACCAGAGATCAGAGGGCCCCTTGCTGGCCACAAACAGTTGGCTAGAAAAAAACAAGGGGCCCAAGAGTGGAGCGGGACCATCACCAACTTCAGAGTAGCAGAAGAAGGGCAAAGGCTGCACTGCTAAGCTGACATTGGAGCTTAGCGGACCTGCAAGGGTGGAGCTTAGAGGTTTTATGAAGCGTAGCATTAGACAAGGCAGATCTTAGCGGAGCAATGAGAGTCCCCAGACATAACTTTGCTTGAGCCCCAGAAATGCCAAAATTTCCCCTCCCACTCCCAAACTACTGATGTAGGGGGATGAAAAGGAAGGCTACATTGTATATAAAGAAGCATATCCTTTTTATCTGACTGGCTTAGATGTATCATATGCTAAACTTCATATCAACCTTCTTAAAAGGGGGTCATGGAGCCTGTCAGGGATCCTTTTTAATCAATTAGACAAGAAATTATAGCAATTTTTCAAGCAAAACAAACTTTCTTTCAGTCCTACAATAAGGGCTTTGGAGAATGGTTGAGTGGATACTATTTTAACTGTAATGTTAAGAGGTGATTTTTTATTTAAAGGGGTTTCTCTTGGTGACATACAGCTTAGTAAAACAATGCAGGAGTAACAGGTCCTCAGTTCAATATATGAACAGTATACAGTAAGTTCTTCAGCTCCCTCTAGTGGTGGTTTCCGGTAGTATACATTTTATTTATGTCTTTGCTTCAGATTTGCAGCTCCACATCAGAAAACTGGAGCTCAGATCCCTATTAAGATTTATTAAGTAACTCATCAGCACCGAACTTGGACTTATTTACACAGAAAATGATATTCAGAATGGACATTCACTTGGGGCTACTTGAAAGGAGAACAATTCTCTTGTTCCTAGCTGTAATATATGAGTGGCCCTTTGATTCTAAAAACTTTGCCATTTCCATGAATAATGCTCCTGTTCATCATCTGACTTTAATTCCATTATGTTTCCAGTCAGTAAATGCTGAATAGTTTGTCAAATGGTTTATTTCTACAGATTTTATATGGAGTAGGTAGAGGTGTTGTGGACAGATCTTTTCAATGCAATATGAATAATGTCTAAATGGTTAATTTTCAAGATTATTGCTCATTTCCATACTAATAAAAATAGAAATGCATTTGCCAAACGAATCTTTCCAGTTTTGGTCGCCTTTTTAACCCGAACGCAGTAAAGATGATTGCTGCTTTTCTGAGTGATCAAACTCATTGATGCACACACTCTCTGCATGTAATGAATCTGGCCCCTTGCTCCCTTATCTATTTCAGCAACTTTTTATTGTAAAATTCAGTGTTAAGCAGAATAGCATTAACCAATGCATCGCTGGGTCGGAGCTGTTATGCTGGAAGAATGTGACCTGGTGATATATCTCTTCTCATTCAAGATCATTACTGGACTAGAAGAAATACCATTGTGTTATTTTAATTTAAATAAACCTATATAGGGTATCATTATGACAGTCATAACTCTATTTTTGCTACAGTGCTCAGAATCCTTGGCATAGAAATTGTCCTTAAAGATACAATTCTGGCGACCTGCAGCCAACACCAGGGGGAGCTTAGCAGTGTAATGATTGATGGTGTAATGATTAATGAATGATGGTGACTATATAGTAGTTTCATTAAACTCTATGTTCAAAACAGGAACAATTTCTTTTCTGACATGATTGCACAACAGTCTTAGCAGTTACAGTCACTTTAAGTGGTACACAAATGTTTCACTTTCTTGAAGACAAGACACACACAGCTTGTGGTTTCTTTGATGTGGTGGGCATAAGACCTTAAACAGTGAAAAATTAAACCAGTTCTAGACAGTTCACTGTCTCTTTTGGGGCTAATAAGTCAAGTCACATCTAACACGGCACATGCTCAAACTTTCTATTTCACTTTGGGTTTAAAGGGTTTCTGTCATCAGAATTTAACATTGCAAACCGAGTGTCATTTGCAATGCGCAAATGACACCTGATGACAGATATGTTAATTTTCTAGTTTTCTGTAGCATAGTTTTTGAGAAAATTGTGTTTTTTAAATATGTAAATGAGCTTCCCTAGGTGCAGGGGGCGAAATCCCGCGCCTGCGCATTGCGATCACCAATGCGGGCGCATTGAGGAAGCCGGGATCCGGGTGGCCAGCGGCTCTCAATGCGCCCGCATTGGTGATCGCAATGCGCAGGCGCGGGATTTCGGACTCGGACAGGGCCGGCAGCCGAAAGAGCTAGCTGCATGGCCCTGTCAATCACCGGAACGGAGGAGGGGTAAGAGGAGGAATTACGCCGCAACTAGGTGCAGGGTTAACGCCCCCTGCACCTAGGGAAGCTCATTTACATATTTAAAAAACGCAATTTTCTCAAAAACTACGCTACAGAAAACTATAAAATTAACATATCTGTCATCAGGTGTCATTTGCGCATTGCAAATGACACTCGGTTTGCAATGCTAAATTCTGATGACAGAAACCCTTTAAGCGAAGCTACTCCCTACTACAGCATGCCCCACCTAGGCTGTGTTTGTAAGTTTGTACCAGCCTCTAGTTTACAATGCCTCTAAGGGTGCCTATAATTGGTATGCCACTACCTGTTCCCAGAAACACTTTGACAAGCCAAGTTTTTTGCATGAAGCATGCATACTGACAATGCCGAGAGAAGTCCCTTTCACCAGTCTATTGAGTAGTCACGTCTTTAAGAGTACCTTAATTTTAAAACACAGTACACAATTCAACTTAACAGTAACTTGATAATAGCTTGATAATAGCTTGATAATGTAGACCATTTGACTCTTGGTGGCTCCTACAATGTACTCTACATGCAGGAGAAGGTGTCAGATGCTGATTGCCTCTCCATACACTAGTATGGTCAACTTCAGGCTGAGTTTTTCTTCCTCTAGTCAAAGTCTATATCTGGCCTTTTCTAGGCTGAGGGACAACCAAGATGAACTTGTGGGGATTTGGATGATGCTCTGAGACAATACATAGCTACTATTTCTCCTGCAACAGTATCTCTTACTCACCAGTCTCTCTGTGTCAATCTCTAAGTGACCCCTCTGAAGGCTTCAATGCCATGGCCCATCTCACTCTCATTTACACCATCCTCACATGGTACATAGTTGAACTGGCTTCACTCCTATTTATAGCTCATTGGTGTGCTCCTCCATGGCTGTTGATTCCCAACTCCTAGCCCTGCAAGTCCACCATCAAATCAGGGCAATGTATTATGCAAAGATCCTTTCTGAGACCTCCTCCTTCGGGAATGCTGTTCCTGGGGTCATCAACAACAGTTTGAAAGCTCCTACAGTACGGCACCAGAACTGAACAATGTGTTATGATGCAACTAAAAATATCACTTTGTAATAGGACAAGTGAGTAACTTTCAGGTACACCTCATGCACTTAGCAATACCATGAATGAGCCATATAAATGCATACTGGTATGAATACAAATAACATGGAGTCAGCATAACTTATTGGCAGGGCCACAACAACCTCCCAATCCTGGCCATTTAAGATGTTTGATTCCCCAATTTAGATACGAATTGCTATAATTGATGAAAATTCTTGTCATCACACCAATTGAACAGATAATGGGAATGTATTTCTTGAAGTATCCCTTTAAATCAGGAATCCATTGGCATTTGCTCTAGAGATGTAGTATATCCCAATATGCTAGCCTTTTATTTTCTACATAAAGTGGAGACATTTTTGCATGAATTCATTTAGTGTTTTTTTTTTTTTTTACTATTAATGTAATTTTCAAATCTACTTAGTCTGCTTGCTCAGCAGCTGAGATATTATTATGTGTACAAGTCTTAATAGGCAATGCCATCCAATTGAGAATTAAATTAGTATTGTTTGTGCTGTTTTCCCGCTAAGCCCTAAGGATTTGCTTTGCTATTCATATGGTCTCCGACATTTGACAACACAAATTTGTTAATGCAAAATTGCCAAAACTTTATTTCTCCTGCAATGATATTCAGCAAGCTAGACACAATCACTTCTCTGTCATTGAGGTTCTGTTTGCAGAAGAACCTGGGTCTGATATGATAGAAGGCATTGTCGGCACACATTGTATGCTATGGTTCAATAGGATGTTGAATAGTTTATTTTATTAAGTCCAGTTATAAGAATTCTGAAGATGCAATGTTCTGTGCTCACTTCCTCCTTTTAGATAATGGAGTATCACAATGATAGAGAAAATCTGCATGCTCCACAACCTATATAGGTCATAGGACCACTTTTCTTATACAGGCTAATTGACCATGAGAGTATAGGGGAGTGCATCTGTGCTGGGGACCCATTTTCTTAGCATGGGCCCTGTAGCATATGTGGTGAGCTTCACCTATGGTATATATGATGACCAGTTTAGAGTGGGTAAGGCTTTTCATCCCACCTTTTAGAGCCAAACCAAAATGTCCAATTATCCAAGCCACATATAGGAGACCCAGATGGACATGTAGATGGTCTAAGTGAAAGAGATTTGACTACAGATGAGAAATTAACATATAATAGTGATTTACTATACTGCATAGTATCAAAGAATGGCCATAAAGAAAAATGGGAGATAAAGGTCCATAGGACTTCAAAGCAGTGGTGTCTCGAGGACTCAAGCTTTACTGTATTTGCTCTCCTGAATTCAGACCTGTATATGCATGTGTCGGTTCATGAAGGACTATATGTCACATCAGCTTAGATGTGTATCCCATATGGTAAGATTGACACAAAGCGCAGAGTATGCTTTATGAAATGCTACATTTTACAAGCTGGTTCCTTGGGGAGGTATTCAAGAAGAAACCTTCATGAGACCCCTGCTTTCCTTTGAATATAGCCTTATATCTTGAACAAAAAACACAAGATACTCCATAAATGTCAAATAGTCATCTTTGGGACCTGCTCCTGTCTCAAGAATGGGACCATGTTACATGCTTCAGTGCATAGAGAGCAGCTCACACATGCGTTGCCCTCTCCATTCACTGCTATGGGACTTCCAAAAATACCCGAGCATGCTTACTTGTCTATTTTGAGAAGCCCCAGAACAGTGAATGGAGAAAACGGCACATATGTAGACCTTAGACCAGAACATATGGATGCCATAAATGTCCAGATGGGATAACCCCTTCAACTATTATAAAAACTTTTGAAAAGAACACTGGATAAACCTGAGAGACTGTGGAATATTTAGTTCAGGGTCTGAATGGGCATGCATGACACAGTAATTCCCTGGGGTTTTTTTGTGTTTTTTTTTTTTTTATAATCCCGGTGTCATGCTCCACCCCACCCCACCTCCAAACAATGCTCTAAGCACCACACAATGCATTCATTTGTCCTGCTGTGTTCCTTCAAGTGAAATGGTCTTCTTTGGGCTGGGTCTCACAGGGATAAAATAGTTTTTTGTTTTTTTTTATAACTATCTTTCCCCCCATCTTCTGTTGGTAATTTCTAAGATGCTGCAGGTTCCATTTGCATTGTGGATGGCACAGCTCTCATCATACCAGATCGGCAGCAGCAGAGCTGGGCTGTACAAGCACTTTCTTACTTGTATACACTAAACTTACCAGACAGTGTTTAATGGCTTATCCCACCGGGGCCCCGGTGACACAGACACCCGACGTAGTGAGTAGACATTCTGGTGTAAAAGAAAGCAATGTCTTTTCTAAAGTAAAAGGTCACTCCAAGTTGGGGAAACTTAGTTTTGCTATAAACACATCAGACTCTCAGCCAGAGACAAAATGAGAAACGCTGCAGGGTAATTCTGCCAGTGACTCGATGTAGATATTAGCAGGAATCTCCGAGCTAAAAATCGGCTGCCATCTAATTAACTGCCTGTTTTTTTTTTTTCCAGTTCAGTTGCAAAGGGACATTTCCATTGTTAAAGCAAAGGCCCCGTAAGAAAAAGACTGTAGACGTCTTGTCTCTGTGGGTGGAGGAGAGGGCCAAGCAAATCCTCCATATCAGTCTATGCAAGGATATGTACTGAATGGGTGATGTAATAGAACATACTAGGA
This sequence comes from Rhinella marina, assembly GCA_900303285.1. Classification (NCBI taxonomy): domain Eukaryota; kingdom Metazoa; phylum Chordata; class Amphibia; order Anura; family Bufonidae; genus Rhinella; species Rhinella marina. The sequence goes on from ONZH01031210.1 coordinate 842,935, forward strand.
ATCATAACTTAAAGCAAATGTAATCTAGAATTTCATGCACTAACCTGTAAGGATCAGCATCAAAATTTTTATCCTGGAGTGTTCCTTTAAATAAAAACAAAATACACTATGTCTCTTTTCTTTCACATTTAACCAGATAGATATCTATATGAGCGGACTTGAACCCAGTTAACACTCGTTATTTGGATTCCCATGCACACCCTTCAGGGCATTGATCTTGCAAGTCCTTCAAAGTCTTAACTGACTGAGGAGTTAAACCAAAAGGCTTATACAGTATCTCAAACACAACAACAGATCTGTGGAGACATTCTTACCTTACTATTAGATTAAGCAGCATTTCTACTTTTCAAAGGTCTCTCACTAAGTCAAGATACTAGATAAAACTGCTAGCGGTGATTTATATGGCAATGGAAGCTTATGTTTGTTAATAGGAGTCGATTTAGGTGCGAGATTATAGCATAAGGTATTGATTTATTAAGGACATGATTATTTGTGCTAACAATTTGATCAATCTTTGTTACTCGTGTGTTAGACAGATCCCGGCGCCAAGGTCACTCTTCTCTCTTACACCTTTCATTGCTGCTATATTTTTGCCCACAACAAATACATGGCTCATAAGTTTTATTATAAAATATGATCTCCAGCTATTCCTCAAACAAGGTAGAACAAAAAACCCAGCCTGTAGCATGCAAAGAGAGACATGCCCAGAACAACAGAGACAATGACTAATTTAATAAAAGGGACTAGCATCCCGGGCAATAAACACGGCCGAGGAAATCATCATACATCATTATTGGAGGGGAAATTGAAAAATAAGAATAATAAAAAAGGATAGACTGGAAAATGTATTCAGAACTTCATTGAACATAAGGAGAAGTCTCATAAATTTCACACAGTGGGTGTCTATTACTTTTTTTAAACGTATTACCCAGTGAAACAGGGCTGGTGCCATGAACAAAGCTAGATCAATGACTAAACAACACATGATGCCTATGGCCGTAGATGGCAGAATTGATCTGCCCGATTCCAGATTAGAGGAGGTAGACATATTACAGAGCCAGTAAAGTAGAGATGGTAGTTAAGTACAACTTTTAATGACAGTGGTCTTCAACCTGTGGCTCTTCAAATCGCTGATTTTTAGTATTAAAGTTACCCCAGGATTTTGTTGTAGCAACGAAGTCTGAAGAGTCTTGAGTATGGCTTCCAATTACTAGAATATGGCCCATATTTTACAGTGAAGTGAAGAGTACATAGGTTCTGTACATAGGTTCTCACCACTAACTTCAGTTCCTATCCCTGGTGTACACTCCAGGGCTAATTCCATAGGAAGCCAATTAAAGAGGGTTTCTGGGGATATCAATTTTGTTGTCAATGGGTCATAAAGGGCTAAAACGCATAAACTATACTTAACTACACCTTTCTCATGCTGGTCTGGTCATCATTCTTCACTTCTTTATTAGAGATGAGCGAGCATACTCGTCCGAGCTTGGTGCTCGTTCGAGTATTAGGGTACTCGTAAGTGCTCGGTGCTCGGACGAGTATCTCGCCATGCTCGAGGAAATGGCAACTTCCGCATTTCTGGCGCCTAAAAACTCAGCCAATCACAAGCCAGGAGACTCTGCGGTACACCCAGCATCACGTGGGGCCCTTACACGTCGATAGCAGGGGTTGGCTGGCCTGATCAGGTGACCCTAGAATAAACTAGTGACTGGCCGCAGTGCTCGGCTCAGATGCTGTCTGGATGTCGTTAGGGATAGAGCTGCTGCGTTTCAGGGAGAGTGTTAGGGTCACTTAATACAACCAAGTCTTTTGCTGCCTGTCACGTATATAGCTTGATCCCAAAAATCTCTGTGCGACATTTGTCTGGGTCGCAGTCTAAATAGCCACCGTCAGTAGGGTGTCAGTTAGCTCTACGATAGTTTCTGTACGTCACGTTCCCAAAAAAACAAAACTCCAAAAAAAAAAAAAAAAAAAAATTGTTTTTTAGTTGCTTTAGCTCAGTGATACAAATCCATTTCACAAAGCTGCGTGGAACCATTCTGTGTGTCACAGTTCATTACACTCACTCCTATCCGTATTTTCTGTCCAGGTGACACTTTCTGTACGTCACTTAATACAACCAAGTCTTTTGCTGCCTGTTACGTATACAGCTTGATCCCAAAAATCTCT